>LYUA01001438.1:93521-107105 GCA_002093875.1 Calopteryx splendens
TGATGAACATGAAGATCGGTTATCACGTGATCCGACCAAGTAAACATTGAGGTGGAGGGTTGCAGTAACAAATTAGAATTAAACCACCATGCAAGCACTGTTTTAATGAGATTCGTCTAATGTCAAAATTTTATTCTTGGGAATAAATGAACTGTAGAACGTCTACCGCTGCCTTCGAAGTACAAATGAATTTGTTTAAAATTCCGTTGAATTTCCATTAAACACACAAGTTAAAATATGCTCCTTTGTTTGCCGCATAATTACGTAAAGCCTTAACCTTATTTTATATCTCAAAACACAAAAGAAGGAATGATCTCTCCTCCAGTCTGTACCGTTTGTACTAATCTAATTAACTTTTGATTGAAGCCAGTGGTAAACAGATGACAATCGACTCATTACGCGCGAAAGGGAATTGATTAATTTTTCGCAGAAAAATCACAAGAAGACAAAACCCTTATTTACTTATTCACTCGGTGTACCAGTATGCCCTGCAATTGTAACCAGATTTCAGTAAAAGGATTTTCACTGTAAGGTAAATTCAACCAATAAACCTCTGACTAAACCAAATACTTTATGTATATTTTAGAATTTATATTGGCGAGAGGTGACGGGACATCGAACTCCATAAACGTAGCTATGGTTTTACGCGGGATTATAATCCAGTGAAAGAAAATATAAAGTTCCGGTCTCTATGTGTTTATTGCCGGTACTCAAAATTAAAGATTATCAAATCTCAAAGAATAATAATAAAAATTATCTCATTGTCTTTAATAGGTTGGTACAATTATGGTTTTCATTTCGTCTTTTGAACATTGAGAAAATTGCAGCAATCATGTTCAACATGCAGAGTTGGGTAAAATAATTACAAAATGTATTCTTAATAACATACCTGTGTGTAATTCAAATACAAACTACCAAATGCACAGCAAAATATTCTGAAAATTCAAAATAATATTTAAAATACAATTGAGAATTCAACAAACGGTAATATGGTATCAGCAGCAAGGAAATTTCCATTTTAAAATAATAAGAGAAAATTACCATAGTGTAGGTGCATATTTTCAGTATTTAGATTATTTTAAAAGGAGTGACAAAGTCCAATAAAGACATGTCCTCTGTTCTTCTAAAACTTGGTAATAAAATGGAAAATTCTCAGCTTCTTATTCTATTTCATCTTGTCTTTGTACGGGAATAAATAAGGCTTATGCTTTACCACAGAAATGTTTCTTACACATAGGTAGTGTTGTAACCAATAATGCCTTCTCAAGGGAATGAAGATATCACCTTCTTGTTGGTAAGAAAAAATGGTCATTTATCCATTATTTTAATTTTCATACCTAAGACATAACAAGATAGACTTTCAAATATTTTCAAAAACAGGTCAATGTTATTTACATGGGGAAAGTGCAACTTTTAAATATTGAAAATTGAATCCATGGTACCCACATTGGTTCGATTTAAAATTTTTCCCAAGCGCCCACTCTGTGGCAAATTTAGGATCTCTAGTCAATATGGTAGAACTTTGATAGGTGTGGTATAGGTTCAGATAAACACCTTGGAGTGTCTGGAAATTGTAACACAATGTTTGGACTTCTGAAGAACTCTCACTGAATATAAAAACCTTCAGCCCAACACTTTAATTCTTCAGATTTTCATTCTTTCTACCCTCCTTCATGATATCCCTAATATCTTTTTTGTTTTACCAAGTTTCCTGTGCCCCAACCATATCTCCTCCTTCACCATACCTGTCAGCATCACAACACCTCTCAAGATCTCTTCCGTCAATTTCTTCTGTCTTTGAATTTTCCCCATCAATTTCTCCTTTCGTATCAATTTCCCTTTACCCTTGTAATTTCACTGTCTCTGTCTCCAGCTTATTTTCTCTATCCTACTCAAAGGTCTCCAATCCATACCCTCATTCTTCAATGGCCAGTTCAGAAGCATGTAATATTATGCTCCACATCAAAGTCTACACAAATCTTTTCTCAAAGACTTTTCTTAGGAATAGAGTTCCTTCCATATATTCATAGCTATATGCACACTTTGGCCAAATTTAGTCATGGTTTCATCGATTTTTTATCAATCCTAAATCATAAAGTTGACTCTTCAGCACTTAACTTTTTGGAATACCATCTCATAGGTTCAAGAGTGTATTGCTCCAGTAAGTACACATGTACTTAATAAAAATTACATACATTAGCATAAAATTAAGTTTCAACATGGAGCTTTTTTTTTTGAAGTTGTCTCCCCCTTTACTCTGTCCTTGCCAACTTCCTCTTCCCCCTGTGCTTTCTCCTTTAAGTCCCTCCCCATTCTCTTTCCCTCCTTTTGAAATTCCTCTCTCCCATGAGTGCCTCTTAGCATTGCCTCTGATTTATTTTTTCATACCATACGGCCAGGCCATCTATCTCTCTTGTTCGCTACATATCTATGAGTGGTTCACTGAACATATTCCACATCTCAATCTTTCCTAATGCCTTCTTTTCTATTTTCTAGAGCACAGAGTCCTTGTTTCACTATCGTAGTAGTAGTAGTGGTGGTAATTATTAGGGTAGGTAGCCGACAGCTGAGGTAGGTAAATTGGGCCATTAAGGAGAGGTGATGGTAACATGGTAGAGGTAGGATTTCTAGGGAATGAAAGAAGGGTGGAGGGATAACCCACGTGCCGGCATTAGTCTATTTTATAAATGAAAGGTGCCTAGGAGTTGACAGTTTAATATCCCATCCGACGGATGGAGTATTTGATGTACTGTCCACATAGCACCCAAGCTGGGATCAGGTCACCTCTGGAAAAAACCTTGCCTACGCTGGGATTTGAAAGCAGGACCACTAGGTGGGAAGTTGGACACTAGCCACCACACTAACTAGATCCCCTTCTTTTCACTAGCTTCTTGTCAATCTGAAAGTTCACACAGGCAATAGTCAAGTCATGTTGGAACACCCATTCCCATTAGATCACCAAGTTAGGCAACATTGAGCCCAGATGGAGCTGGATAGGTGACCGTTACTGTTATGCTGTTGCCCCTGTCAGAACGTGGCAGGCAGGTAAAAACGTGGATCGTCAGAATGCACCGAGAGGTGTAAGTGCCCAGGGCTCCCGCCAATAGGTCCCTCCATGCATCAATCAATCTGAATATCCACAGAGTATTTGATCTAACGCCCTGATCCAGGGCCCATCCAGCAACATTGGAACAGCCTATGTTGCACTTCTCACTCACCCAACAGTGTGATTTATAATGTCTTTTATTAAAATAAGGTATGTTTTTGGAGGACTCTTAAATCAACTTCCACTATTGAAAATCACTCTCTAGGTACCTGGTCCACTTAAAAATAACTGATGTCACCGTGAACCCATTAACATCAGTAAAAGATAATGTTTCTGTTCTCCAAATAATAGGAATCTCATTAATTAATTATTTACCAACATGAGTTATTTATAAAAAATATTTATTAAAAATTTCTTACATAATTTTCCTCAAAGTGGGATTTTTTAGTACATACATCTAAAATACAGCATTTATAGACACTATTATTCATTTGGAATGAACACATGTAAAAAAAACTATAGTTACTGAAATCACAATAGAGAGACGTCAATGTCACACCTCAGAGGCTTTGGAGAATAAGTTAATCTTTGAACTGGCAGGATAGGCATGTATGTCTTCCAACGAAATAAATAGGTGTAACTGAGCGTTGCATCTCAGTTCATTTTAAATATCCTCATCACTTGATCAGGAATGAACCTTCCACGGTGGATTGGTACCTCAGTGGCATTCCTCCATATTTTCTAAAGTTCTGTGACATGAGAATAGGTTCGTATGTAATCGTGGGTATTATGCGTAATACCATGCCTATGCACATATGTATGCCCACTGCTGCATACATTTGCTGCATACATGATTATGTATTCACAATCTAGGGTTCCAATTCCTTCACCTCTCCTCCATGACACAGTGCGTCAATTATTTGGTCACTTCTCACTTGCACTTGTTCCTTTGTCGTCATGCATTTCTCGTGCTCAGGGGATCTGTCACTTTCCCGGCCATCAATGCCACACGGGTACTTGTGTCAACCACAAAGAAGAGGAACGGCCTCGTTGCCATGAAATGTCCTTGAACCCTGGGCTCTTCAGGTGGGCCACCCCAGTACCTTGGAGCGTTTCCTGTGGGGAAAACAGTAGAGAAATCAGTTCCTTGATGCGATGAAAGAAATGCATGTCATCATCATCTCTTGGAGAAAATCCATTGATGTAAGTGACAGTTCTGGTCATGTAGGTAAAAAGTAAATGATTCAACCACATTCCTCTGATGGAAGAGTATACTCAAACTTCTTTGGGATAAACGTTAATCTTGGATGAGGAGTTGTGAGTTCAATCGAAAGGTATTATCTACTTGAAATTCAGATCATATTGAACGATAATCAAGCACGCCCATGAAGTGAACTGTTTCCAATTGTCTCTCATCACTCCTTGGTGGTTTCCATAGTGTGTATAAATCCAGTTTTTCTTTTGGAAGGGGCACATGTGAAAAGTGTTGTTTCTGTCAGATATTTTTAGGGCAAATTAGAGATATGCAAATTATTTTGTCAACATCTTTGGAAGAGATGTTCTGTCTTTTACTATTGCCAGCAGTGATTGTGTGACACATTAATTACATATCACAAAAAATATTACTTTTAGCACAAACTACTAATAACTGTCATAAAACTTAGTCAAGAATTTTCTAAATACATGGAAAAATAAATTTTGACATTTGATGAATAAAAATATGTTATTTATGATTACCTATATTAAAGCAGTGTGTATTTCAATTATTTGTCTCTTCATTAATAATGATAAAACCATATTATGCACATACTTATTTATTTAGAAAATGGGTAAGCATAAAATAACTGTGAAAATTGTCAAGGTAGCCTGTTGGATAATTACTTTTCTGAGAGGATTTCTGCCATCACTATGCCATTGTTTGGTTATGAATATAAATCCCTTTAAAGAATTTCAATCACAGTTCTTGTGGCTTTTGTTAGAAGAGGATGTATACAACAATGGTACAGGAGCTAATCTCCCTCATAAAACGAAAACCACATAAAGAATTCCATATCTTTTGTATGCATAATTCATTTTAAAAAATATCCAATCAAAATAAAAAAAATTAATTAGTACGAGAAAAAAATCATTTAAAATCATGGTGTGTAATCCAAAAGCAATCTAATTTTTATTCTTTCTAAGCTAATTTCAAGACAGAGTTATGCCAGCAATCATGTCACTAATCTTGGCTTGCCATTGTGTATTTCAAAATACATTGGTGGTTTTATGCTGCTCATTATTTCTATTGTAGTAGTGTTGCAATTGAATTATGTTGTGGGATAGAAGGAAAGGTAACAATGAAATACTGCAATGTTCTAGGTGAAATTTCAGATACTCTTGAAGTCATTCATGCTTGCTTTTAATGTTAGGATAAAAGGAGGTAATTGTAGCAGTTCACAGTGACACAATTTTCATTAAAACATTTTGTGGACACCATCCTAACATAAATTTCTCATAAAATTGCTATTTGGGCCCAATAATTTTCCCGAGTGATGTTAATTTCACTTACTCTTATTATGGTTTGGTTGGTTGTTGGCATTCTCTTGTTGCTGCGACCACTCTTGCTGATCTCTTTGAGGCACATGCTCCTCTGCTTTACTCCTGGACCCTTCACCACCAAAAAGGCCATTTACGTCAATAGCTACACTCACTGTTTGCTCGACACCTCTAACCCACATATTTGTATCATTTGACATTCCAGAGAGGTCAGCTGCTTTTACATCAAACACATCTTTAACTCCAATCTGAAAATAATGGGCATGCCTTGATTAATTATGGGTAGGTGAACATCGGCTTGCTTCACATGTAAATGAGCTTATTTAAATTGTCAAAATTAATGCTGTTCAAAAAAGAGCTCTTGAACCATTCACCAGTCATTGCAATTTTTTTCATACATTCAGTGGTGAGTTTCATATTTTCATCAGAATGCAAATTGACCATACCAGTTCATGGAGATGAACCTTGAAATTACCAATGTAAAAAACACTGACTATGAATGGTAAAAAAAAATTCATTTCGAGCAGAAAATATGTGTACTATTATTTAAATGAAATATTATCAGTTGGCTTTGCGAGAGTTCTGTAGTATTTTTTTAAAAATAATTTTTACAAACTACTGGATTGGACAAACTCCTTGGCTCCTCTGAAACAGAGACGTGTCCCACATTACAGTTTCCCTGAACAAGGCATATTATAACATGGTGCTTATGAATTATTCATACCCTTTGTAAGGACGGAGTCAAATCCAACAATCCTCTTATTAAAAACGGAGGGAGGGTGGCCGCCACCCAGCAGGGTTGCACACTGCTAACAATCTCTCTCAAAGGCACCGAACGTAAATCATCGATTAGCCTGAGGAGCAGACCGTCTTGATGATCATTCTGATGCTGGAATGGATAGCTCCTCTTTCGTCTCACAGGTCTCCAACCCCCGTTCCCTCCATTGCCGTCACCAACGGGCAGAATGAGCAGCAGCTTATACCTTTCATCCTAGTTTGAGTCGAGTAGGAGAGTAGAAATTCGGGATTATAGAATTGCGATTTTTACTTGGATAACAACGACAATAATGAAACCTGATGCTTGTTGGAGATGAATATGTGGAAGTTTATGTCATAAAATGTAACAATCCCACAGTGTTGCATATTTTAGTGTTGGTGCAGTCAATCGACTATATGCTTGAAATGGACTATGATTCACCAGGAGAAAAATGCCGGATGTGGAGTACCCATTAAAAAACAGTTGATTAATCTAGAGATAAAACATTCACAAGCCGACAGGGCTGGACAGATGTTCTCCCATGACCAGTGGTCCATCATGGGACTTTATGCTGCAGAATCATGCACAGCATATTATGGATCAATACTGGTCAGCATTCAATGATACATATTATTTACTCCTCAAAGCAATTCCCAAAAAAAACTCTGTAATCTGCAAGAAAATGGTTTTTGCTAGGCGATTAGGTCACCCGATACTAAGCCCAATAAGGTGGGTGACATTCACACATTAACATTAAAAAATTACACAGATGGGAGCATCCCAAGGCATCACACAGACATGAGCCGAAGTCGGTAACCGAAGGTGCTACTCACTGGACCATAATGCCACCACCCAAAACAGTCACCAGATGATACCAAAAACGTTCATTTATATGAGGCAAATAGAAAAACACTGGGTTGATTGACACTTTCATTATAACTAGATTGAAATTTTAAAATATGTTCAAAATGTTATTCATATAATATTTGTTGTTTTTAAATATTTTATTGAAGCATTGTTATTGAATTTTAAGTTAACAGTTTTTCATTTTTAGATTCTCCCTAGACATAAAAGCACCTGCTCCCTAGCTCCTGGCATAAAAGATACCTGTTTCCACCAGGTCAGCAAGGGGGTTGAGGAGGGGGCAGGCTACCCCAGGTGGCACTTTTGGTCTACTGCATTGGTCAGGGAATTGTGGTAAATTGCCCAAAATGGGTTAAAAATGAAAATCTCCAGGGGAGACAGACTGGGGGGCCACCCTGGGCAGCATAAACTCTAACCTGAAGCATTTAATAATAGAATTGGCTACTAATCAAAATATAAAGCTTGTGCTGCATAATAGCTCTGTTAAAGGTTTGTGCAACCTACTCCTTAAGGGCCTGTTTAAATAACCTTGTATCAGATTTAAGCATCTGAGAATCAATGGGGCCCGCTACCCTGAATACCATACCTAAGAACCAATTACATTCATTACTCCTGAGGGTAGTTCCATCCTTATCTTTGAAACCAACCTCTTTGCACAGGTTTCAAGTAGTGGTACATTGTTTTGCAATCAATTAAAACTTTATCTTTAAAACAAAGGTACTCCACTGAATTTGCACTCCTTTTTGTAAATGCCATTGATTTTAATTTTTCAAAGCTCATGAAGGCAAATAGAACAAAGCAGTAAAATAGAACCTGGACCGTCAACACTCTTAACAGTATGTGATTTGGAATGGGAATTCATATTTAATATGGGAGAGTGGAAGGGGCAGAATTTACAGGCGCATGGGATATTCTATTTCTGGTTCTTAATTGCATCACTCTACAGCTGTAATTCCAGAAAGAACTTCAGTGGAGTCCATTTTGTTTAAGAATACTCACATCTAGGGGAAGCATCAAGGCCTGGGCCTGCAGACGAGAGCTGTAGGCAAACGGTAGAAGCCTGACAAGCCTTATCATTGGCACCCATTTAATCCCTGATTCGAAGCCCTGGCCTTGGTGAACGTGGAATGGAGCTAATGGAAGACCAAACTGCCCCTGTAAAAGAATATTTTATATTAATAATACACTTGTGACAAAATTTAAGTACCAGCTGCAACTTGATTACTGATTTGCGTATTTCACAGGCTTCATTAGATTAGTTCAGTGGGTCGTAAGTTTGATGCAGATTGGTTTCACTTAAGCAATTCATAAATCATTCAAAGATAAGGTATAATTAATTCCGCCAAAAATAATTTTCATTTGTTTTTCTTGAAAGCATTAGATTTCAGAGAAATAATTTAGTTCAAAAGAATGTGTAAGTAAAATTTGTAACACCTTATCAGTCCTTGAAATGCTTTAAGAGGGTAACCATTTTGTGTTGGTTAAGGTAAAATAGATATTGCAGTAACAACTGATTAATATACAATCTCCAAAGAATAATTGCATCCATAGTACAAGAGCAATCACAAATTAATTTTTAATTTTAATTGTGTATTAATTAGGCAATGTTTTTAACAGAGTTACTATCTAAGTGAAAGCTCATCCTGGAATGAACATGAATTACTCAAGGGTTTTTATTCTCACATATTGATAAAAATCACCAAAATTCCTTTCTGTTATAAGGTTATTTTTTACCTGATAATTCTGCCATAATTTATCCAGATCTTGTTCATCCTTACTCAGCATTGCATTCCCATGAAGGTGAAGCTGTATTTCTTGGTGAAGATCCTCACCTTTATTGATTCAGAAAATTTTCTCACACTAGTTAAAAATTTCTATGCTTTGACAGAATCTTATACAAAATGTGTTACACAATGTTATTCATATTGTAAAATTCAGTAGTCAGTCATCACTTAACATTGATTTCATACAGAGAAATCCTCCCAGCCCTATACTCAAGTAGGTACCTGTACAATATCATAGGAATATAATTTTTGACACACTTGTGCTGCATAAAATAAGGTATTGATTCATTATACTTTTAATATATACCATTTTCTGGAATTTACATTGATTTTCATACCCCTGGATATAACACCTCATCTAATGAAACAATTTTTTTTATTAAATCCACAAACACAAAAAGTTAAATGTGTATAACACATCTTTTTATAGGATGCCAAAGTTTTTAAATGTATTTTCAAATTAATTAATAATGTTTTATTATACAAATATCAGGTAAATTTAAACTTTAGTAGAGTTAAATTGGCCACAGTTGATTAAGTGGGTTCAGTTTATGGAATGTTCTATGCATATATTCACATTTTTATATTTGTTTTATGTTTATGATATTGTGACACTTCTATCTTGTCAATTGTTACCTTTATTTCCTATGATTTGAATTGCTAATTTTTTTCTCAACAATGAATACTTTATACCAGAAATAAGATTTGTACTCAAACAATTTTCATGTGAATGATGCTTAAGTGATTTATGACGTAAAAAAAGGAAAGTATGCAGTGAAAAGCTAGTACAATAACAAATGATGCTATTTATATAAGCTGGCATAGCCTGTCCAGTTTTTTTTAACACTCACCATTTTCAGAGCGCCGCCTCCTAGATTTTGGAGCTTCCTCTGCAACAGGTGTTTCAGCACTATCTGGAGCTTTGCTGGTAGTTTCTTCCATGAGACCCATTGCCTCTGTGGTCATTATCATCTCGCTATCACTTGATTCTGTGGTTGTTGGATCAGTCTCCATCACTGTTTCCGGAGTCGGCATCATGGGATCACTATCACTACTCATTGTGGTGGACATGATGGCCATGTCATCGCTCATGGATGTTGTCGTGTCATATTCAGGTGTTGTGGTAACCGTAAGGCTGTCGTCGTCACCGCTGGTGACATCCTCGGTGGTCATAGGCTCTTTCGTCACATCATCCAGAATGGAGACTTGAGTTGTGGCTTCCTCCGCATCCATTGCTTCTGTGCTTACCGATGGCATTGTCGTGGATGACATCATGGAAGACTTTTCAGTGGTGATCAACGTGTCATTGACTCCACTGGTATCACCGCTCTCCGTAAAATTTTCTTTGGATGGCGGTGGCATGGGGGTCGTGCTTGAGGCGGTTATCGGCGATGTCGATTGAGGGATCTGCGAGGTGCCGTCAGTTATTGGCAGGTTGGTGATTGGCGTGGCATCTGTGATCAGTTGTTGAACCTTCTTTGTGGTCATCATCAGGACGAAGGTGGTGGTTATTCCGGAAGTGGTCGTCTTCTCCCTGTTCATCGAAGCCAGCGTCGATGAAGATTCAACCTCGGAGCTCACCCCGTCGTCGTAGTCCAAGGGGCTGAACATCGTGGGCATCAGGGAGGTCCTCGTTCCCGAGATCTCTTCGCTGCTCTGAGTCGGAATGGACACTGACAAACTGGGGGTCCCTGCACTGTCCGGCTCACCGCTCACCATTTTCCGGGTGACCCTAGTCGAGCTGGTGGAATCCGTAACGTCCGAGAATGCAGCTATCGGTGGGGCGTTGAAATCCTGCAGCGTACTCTGGGGAGGTTGTGGTATAGGTTTTGGTGGTGCCTTCGTCACTGGTGGCTTGGCCGTCGTGCTCTGGGTGGGTTTAATGGTGGGTTTCAGTGTTGTCTTGGTGGTGCTGGTTGTCGATGGCTTGGGAGTGGTTACCTTTAGACTCTTTGTGGTTTTTGTCGGTTTTGCGGTCGTTGGAGTGGCCGTAGTGGGTTTCGGAGGCATGGTTGGGGTCACCAATGGGAGCGTGGTCTCTGGCTTCTTTGTCGTGGTTGGAGGAGTCGTAGTTGCATTTGTGGCGCTCTCTGTCTTTGAATCCGTGGTGGAATCTGTTCCGTTTGATGCACCTGAGGTCGCATTGACTCCAGGCATTGGTGTGGTGGCTGCCCCTGGTTTCTTCATCCATGGAGGAGTGGCCATTTCTCCTCCGCCACCCGCCCCAGACATGGCTGTATCAGGGTCATATCCATAAAATCGAAGCACTTGTCGGAAGCTTGGCTTAATATTGGCCTCTGTGGTGTTGCCAAAAGTTAGGCCATTGAGATACCCGTCATGTGCAAAATAACTCTGAAATGCAGACAGTAATGCAAATGAAAAGCCTTGAAAGTTGATTATAATTAATTTAGAAGCAATTGCATTAAAATAGAGTTCCTTAATTTATATATATGTGTTGTCGAATCTGTAACATAGTATATCAAGCAGTTAAGGTGAACGAATGTTTTTTTGTGAACCGAGAAACTCAAAGAAAATGGAAAGAAGCAGTTCTTGGGGCAATGTTAATGGTTGAAGGAAGTAGAAAATTGCAAAGCTTTATTACTAAAATATGACAAGCTTTATGTGCCTCTGTGTAAGGATAAATTAAATAAGCCTTCCTCCATACTTGTCAAAATTAATATACCAATGCATACAAACAAATCTTAAGGTACTTCATGTAAATACAAATTTTAATGTTAGTGAATTTGTTTCCATCTCATCCCTTTAAACACCCTTATCCTGTGACCCATAAATAGGCCTACAATTAGCATAAGCTTGATACTTTAGTGGATAGACTTTTTTTAATTTAAGCATATAATTTATTTTACATATTTTACTAACTTGAATTATCTTTCCATCAATAGTATGGAATTCCATGAGGCTAAGGTTTTGACATCCAACTTTATTATATGTAGAAAAATTTCAATTTGGTCTTTAAAATGAATTTGAAATTTATGATGATAATCAAAGTTTTTTACAGGATGTAAATAACTTATATTATCAATTATAATCTGTAAATTTTGATAATTTTCAATTAGAATAGGTACATCTGACATCCTGTTTTCTCCTCACTTCTTAAATAAAAAAAATGAGCATATAATTTTAGCATTGGTCAAAATGAATTGGCATTTCTTTAGCTTGCATAGGAAGAATTGGCGTTGAGGGATCTGGATTTCAGTGCAGAAGTTTTTTTTTGTTTTAATTCATTTAATTTAAGTTTGAATGATTGAAGCTAAAATTAAATTTACATATAAAAAAGTTGAATAAAGAAAGCAAATAACATCTTATTGAGTAAAAAATACATGACTTTTTCATGAAACATACTTTTTTTTAGAGTAGAACTCAGATGAAGAGGAGATAAATGCAGTATTTAATTGCATGCAGGGCACTTTTTCCCCTAAGAAATCGTCCAAGAAGCCCCTCATGGAGATTATATTCACAGTTGAGATAGCCACTGAGTTACTTACTATTCTTTCGCGATGGAATACCAACACTTTTTTATGTTCTTGACTGTTAGCAGAAAAAAATCCCTGCCTAATTTCCTGGTTTACACATTTCATCTCTAATGGTAGCTTGTTTTAATATTTATTTGTGATATATGCTGTAAGCTGCATTTGTTTTGTGCTGTAAATTTAAGCAGTATTATCATAAAAAAAGATTTTACCTTAAGTCCCAGTTGAAAATATTTTCCAATTTTTTATCTGTCATAAGTATTATCTGTAGGTTAAAATAACAGCAATTATGTGGGATAGGATAATTAAATTCTCACATGCTAGTGTGGTCAAATAACATTTTTCAACTGGCACTATTTTGTATGCAAAATATCTGCTGTCAGAGTGATTATATAGCATGTAATAAACTAAAATTCCTATAAACAGTGCAACCACCACCAGCTTCTCAGATAGCCATATTTCAATAATTGCTTCCCTTTGAGGACACAAAAATCAATGCCATCTCTTGAAGTTGAGGGGGAGGGAGGGAGCATGATTCAATCATTGGTCATACCCCACCTATGCGATCAAATAGTATGAAAATATAAACTTACCCGCAGGTGTCTGTGAATGTCTCTCATTCCCAGGCGTACCACCCCGTGGTCTAAGGTCGGGTGCGAGCTGGAAGGGAGCCCCAGGGCCCTCCTCAGTTGGTCACCTGATTCTCCCCTTGCCCCTTCCCAGAGCACAATAAGCACAGATGCTGCACCATATGGTGAGAAAGCCACGTTCCCAGGTTGATATGCAAAGTCCTATTGGAAAAAATGATCATTATGGCATCAACAATAAAAGCCTTACCTTTTACTTAATTCTTTTACCTCTCCTCCACCATAGGTATAATTAACCCTTACACTCTCATATATCAGCTTTGGTTTTAAACCAAAGGCTTACGAAAGTTTTTTTATTAAAAAGTATTTTTTAGCATATAATTTATTATTAATGTACTGTATGATGTATTAACAATGTGCATTAATAGTTTTGATCTCCTAGATCCAGAAATAAGCTCACAATAAATACTTGAAAAAAAACCCTTACGATTTTCAAAAATAAGCCGTGAGCTTTCTGGGC
>LYUA01001439.1:116813-127764 GCA_002093875.1 Calopteryx splendens
TTAGAATCATGAAGCAGTTCCACAAAGTAAAGCCTGAAACCATTTCCCAAATAATATCATAATGCTAAAACGGAGGCCAGGACAACAAAGAGAGAGTTTGAACTTTTTTTTAAAGTTTCAGCCATAAATCAATATCTCTAAACATTTTAGCACTCAGTTATCTCCTTTGAACTTCTAATAAAATCAAGAAAGAGGAGGGAAAAAAACAGAAAATAGGTGCCATTTAGCCAACAATACCATCTGATAAATGAGTGCACAACTACAATAAATGGGCATTAATCTTTTTTCCAATGGAGCAAGTGTTCTAAATATACATATTTACTCCAGCTGCCACTTATTTATAAACTCTTTATTTTACCCTTTGGTGGAGCCTGGAATTTCATTGTCTGCTTGTTCATTGGTGAGCAAAGCTAAAGACAGCTGCTTTGGAATGTCAACTTCTTGAGCATAGAGGACTCCTTTTAGTTGGACTTTGATCACCCCTTCCTCAACCTAGGAATACAAATAGGGAGTGGTAGAGAAAGTAATGCCTTCCTAAGCCTAGCAAATTAAATACAGGCTCATATTAACTTCAAACAAATGAAAATTAAGACTTTTCAAGAGCGATTGAAAAAGTAAGACAAGCTACATTTTTAAAATGCATACTAGAAGTTCAAAACCGGTAAGAGAGACTTCTTGAGGTGAGCTGACAGCAAGAGTCTAAAGAATATTTTGTTCATTATAATAACATCAAGTTCAACCTTACCATGCCAGAAGCTTTTGCAGTAAGTATATCTCCTTCCTTGCAATTGAGGTATTTATTTGGTGTCCTAGGATCCACCTTGACATGCACAGCCTAAAAGAGAAATAAAGCATGTATATTTTTCCATACACTAAATAGAATATTACCCACTCAACCAAATGACCAAAGGGAACTTGAAATTATAAAATTAATAGCAGTCACTAAAGATGGCACCCCCAATCAACTGATTTTATCGATGGAACAAAAATTATGGATAAAAACTATTCATTGTACATACCCCATTATAGATAGTACAACTACTGTCGGATTCCAAATGACAGAACCATAGACTTTGAAAGCATATTACTCAGGTCACTTTTGGAGCAGAACAATTCATTGACAGATCATTGAGATTTATGGTGACAGTGCAATGAGAGATGGAATGGTTAGCAAATGGGTAAGACAGTTCAACGAAGGCCAAATGAATATGCATAATGAACCAAGGAGTGGGTGGCCTTCTGTTTTCAACGAAGATTTGGTCAGGAAAATTGATGATAAAATTTTTGAGAACCAGCATGTCTTGATTTCCTTAATACATGATCAATTTCCCAATATTTCAAGAGGATTAGTCATCATTCAAGAGGGAGTGTTTGTCATCATCGGCGGCAACATTCTTTAGAGAGAGAAAAAACAAACTGGTCTCCAAATGACAAGTGCCTCAGCAACAAGAAATAATGCCAAAAAATACCTAAGGTGTACTCTTTCATGTAAAAATAAATTCAAACAAAAATACCATGCATATAGTTTTTTTATACAAAAACGGTACTTTCTTTTTGAATGTACCTAATATTAGTGCATACAACATGAAGCTAACAGAATCTGCTCAATACCTCATTTATACCAAAAGTGCCCAGAAAAAGACCACTTTTAAAGTTCACGGCTCTATCATTTTGAATCCAACAGTAAATGACAGAGACACTCTTTTAGGAAAATTCATCTCCTGTCTTTTTTCCTACTGAAAAAAGACACATCAAGGTCTGCATTGTTCTTTGAAAAATATAAACAATTAGGCATAAAAGAGTGGCTGTCAAATTTGGGATGTGTGCCTCCATCCACAATGGATGGTCAATTAATTTTTACTTAATCTTTAGAAAGTGACTTACTTGAGCATAAAATTTTTTAGCAACAAGAGGAAGTTCTTGTAGTAGCTCAGCTTCCACAAAGATAATTCTCCCATAATCAATCAATAATGCTCCAATTTTCATTTCATGAATGAATAATATTTTGGCACGACACCTGAAAGCATGAGTATCAATAAGTTATGACAAAAGCAAATTACAAAATCCAGTGAAAGAAAAAAAAATCATCTGCCTCTTGTAAATGTCCAATTCATGAAAGATGCATAAAATTGATGTGAACAAGGTTTAGTCCCATTATCATAGCCAAAGGATAATAAGATCTCTTCATGCTTCTTTCAATGATCCAGAGTATAAGTACTTTAAAAATTGATGTCAAATAAAAGCAAGTATTTCAATACTAATTTATATAGATGGTCAGTTGGTTTTATTCAGATACAGGGAAAAATTGATACGCCCAGCAAAATGATGAAATAATTGTCATGTGTCAAAAAAGAAAAACTAAATTGTCATTGGTGTTTCTGCATTCCTCTCAATTTGTTAAAGGCATAAATATTATACTAATACAAAGATAATTTCAAAATCAAATGGACCATGACATGATTTCTGTATGTTGGACGTTTTCTATATTATTATGCATTTGATGATGTACAGAGAAGCCATGTAACAGAGTAAAGTAATCAAATAACTTGTAATGATTACTTTCTTGGTAATTTTTACTTACAATTAATACAATTTTGAAAAAGTAATTGAGTAATTGTAAGTGAAAATTATAAATAGGTAGGAGAGGTAGTTTTAAATACATAGTGTAAATCCCGATTAGAGTGGAACTGACAACATCAAGTTTCGGTTCTCCCTCATGCACAGAGGGGTTACCCACCTCCTAGGAGCAAAGCTAATTAATCCCTTACGAGAACTTGCAAAGGGTGGGAAGATACTTGAAAATGGTTATAATGGCATGGGTCAATGTAAGTTTCTGCATCTCCAGCTTTTACACAAATCCTTTCTCATATCATCAGTGGACATCATTTGAATAGCATCGTTTGTAATCTGTAGAGATTAAAAATGATGTGGAAAGTGGAGTTACATGGAAGCTGTTGTGGAAGAAAGGACTTTTTCATTCCCATATCTGCTATTTTATTTTGCGTCATCGAGGACTCAAAGTAAGGATAGTATGAATATTAACTGCAAGATATGCCTTGGCAGCAAAATATTGAAGACTGCAAAGAGCACCAACTCAAATCTGAGAAAACATATCATGATAAGCACATTTTAACTATCCATTAATGAGGTAAACTATGTGCTTTTCCACAAGAAATTTATTTACTACAACAGGCTTCACTTTGATAAGACATTGCCTGGCAGAAAAGAAAAAATATTGTAGATAACACACAATAAGTTTAGAGCTTTGGAAACAAGTGACAAATCTGGAAAAACTATACAGTGAAAATGAAAGTATACAGGAAAAAATAATGACAGTCATAGGCTGTTTTTTCTGCACTCACACACTCTCATAGACTCTCCCTTTCATGAGGACGTTTAGAAATGACTGAGAGAGTAGCCAAGGCTGACCCTTTTCCCGACCCACTTGGCTCTCCAAAAATCAGTCTCAATTTATTCCCTACCTCATGACTTTCAATGATTTGAGCCTTCACAGTCACGATAAAAAAATGTGAAATTACTCAAACAGGAGTCAGCCGGCAAGACCCCTTTCTTCCTCCCCCCTTTTCTCCTCATAATGACCCTTTTGTCATCGTTTCTCTTGTCCTAGGTACCTTCTAATTCCCCTCCCCACTCTCCCATAATGTCCTCTATGTACCCGCTTGAGGCCCACCCAATTTGTTAAATTTTTGCCAAAAATCACTTCCTACATCATAATTAATTAGAAAATGACAAAGCTATCTTTGTCACCAGGATAATGTAACAATCATTTTAATTTGAAATATGGCATTGAAATTGTTAATAGAAAAAATTGTTTATTCAATTTATAAAGTATTCCTTAATCAATAATTATTCAATATCTGATTTATGATCCAATTCACTGGGAAAAATAACTTATTTCTAAAACTTACCAAATATCATCAACGAAGGCAGAGCAATAATCACCTAAACATGGCTTGAAAGGAGCTTCAGAAGTATTTTTCTTATTTTTCATCAGGTTCTGTATTACATGCAAATCTTCTTGTTCAACAGACTGCACCCAGTAATCACCAGATGATACCATTGAAGATATGCATACCTGAAAGATATAAAAAACTGTCTTGCTTAAAATTATATTAAAATAACATCTCCCAAGTTTATTAATATAGCCAGCATCATATTTCTATTGTTTAAACATATTCAGCCATAATTTTGAGACATTCGTACCACTAAAAGGCAGTACTTTCTTTACTGAGGATAACTACCACCTTTAGGCAACTTCCTATAGAATGGTATCATTGCTCCTTGTAGAGGTTATGTTTCCCATAGTAAGCTAATACCTTTGGGCTAACATATACTTGAACTGATTCACGTGATGCTGCCCTCTATACCTACGGACATGTTAGAAGTTTGTAGGCTATTGTTTACCTCAACTAGTTACCCAGATAGGTCTCTACCATGAAGAAACACACCTTTATCCAGACTTGGTCCACCTTCTAACAGGCTTACCTCCTTGCCCCCCAGTCTCACTTGCAAGATCTCCTTCACTACCATCCCTCCCTTCCTTCCTTCAAATTGTGCACTAGAGTGGCCTTAATTTTTTTAACTTGAAAAAATTTATGTTTTTGGTCTCTAAAAGTAATCGATTTCACATATGAATGCATGTGTTTTAAGTCCAGTCATGCCTTGACATCAGGAACCCTTGCCCTAAGTGGCCCAAGTATGGTGAAGCTAAAAAATACATATTAGACTTTTCAGGCATTGAAAACTTGATTCTTACTTAAAACTCAATTGTAGAGCCCTTGTAGTGTAAATTTTACCTCCTCTTAGCAAATAGTCACTTCCATTTTTAAAATCCCATCCTAAAATCCCTGTTTAATCTCCACATCTCCATAATCGAATCTCAATTACAACAGGCCTATTCAAATCCCCTTCCACCATCCCCACCTTCACATTTCCAACCCTACATGAATCTAGGCTAGTTGAGGCATTCTCCTCTTCATCTCTGTTATTTAAATGCAAAATCAGTAGTTTCCCAGAAAAACCTGAACGAAGAATTCACTGCTTATTGTTGTCTATTGTTGTTGTCTACTGCTATTGTTGTCACAGCCAAAATGAACAGAATAGTGCATTTATGGGCACATAAATATGCAATATAGGCTCAAAAAATGTAAATAATCTGCCATTTCTGACAGAATAAGGTACAACACAATGCTGATAGAATGTGCTTTTCATGTTGCACAATACCTTCATTGAATGGAGTGCCTAGGACCTATTTAATAGTGGTGTGCTTGACACGAGAGTTGAACTCAGAAATTAAGACTACTCACAGAAACATCTGTCACGAATTGCAAAGGCCCATATCTCTATATCTAAGTTATAGAGACAATTCCTTCTCATTGCAAATATGCAAATTTTGGACCAATCTAGAAGTTTTTCCGTCAAATTTCCGAACACCCTGTATATGCCAGGAAGGAAATTAAGATGTTATTTTGCAGAATAGTCAGGGAAATTGTGCATAATATTCTGATATTTCCAAAAGCATCAATCACTATAATAAACTAAGCATCCAAATTAACATATCTCAAAATACCAGCTTTCACCATTCAGTACAGGAAAGATGGAACGTTGACACATATCAAAGTACATTTTCTTTGAGCAAAGCATTAAGAAGAAAAAAATTAACAAGGTTAGGCAAAATTAGTTTTTTTTCCTGTCCAATTCTCGGTTTTAGATAACAATGGGAAAACAAAGTTAATTATGTGTCATAGGTTAATCCTTTATCACTGAATTCCGTCATTTCCCACACATATTATTTCCATAGATTTATTGCAATCAGGTCACCAGTGAATGAAGTTTTGCGTTCTTTTCTGCACAATTTGTTTTCTGATTTTCTTTCTGCTCCTGGCACCCCACACTCCTGCAATGTGCCTCCCCTCCACCATCTGCCTCGCTCACCCCACCCTCTAAGGCAACTCACTGTTGCTCAGCACAGCAGACCAAGCATCTATGCTGACAAAGGATATTTTAATAATCTGCTTAGGGAGCGTCAATCTCACATGTTCTGTGTCTTGCGGACTCCATAAAAGGCATCATAGGCAATATTTTTCTTCTCCTGTTGTGAGTGCAAGGTATGTTCAACTAATTTAAATGAGGTGAGGAGGTGCCCATTAGACGAATCTCAAATTGGTGACACACCCGCGATCGCCAGCTAAGCCTTATCTCCCCTATCCCACACCCAACTGACCCTTATCTCCCCTATCCCACACCCAACTGACCCTTATCTCCCCTACCCCACACCCAACTGACCTCAATATCCCCTTCCCCTCTCCCTTCCAAAGATCTCCCCATTTCACTTTTGGAGTATGCGACCAATGTGGGAACTAAAAGGGCCGACGGTTTAACTTGTAAATTTAAAAGGTATCCAACCCCCTTAAAGGAAGTATTTCTTCTTTCAAAAACCTAATAGACAAAGGATTTCCTCATTTAGAACAAACTGTGGCACTTACTTTAAGGATGAATAATATTCAATAACTGTAAAAAAAAACACCCAATAAAAACTGCTCATATAGAATACCTACAGCAAAATTAAATACAGAAAAGAAGCCTAGGCATAAGTTGGAAATTGATGGAAAAAGAAGAAAAAAGAGATGTCACAAAGAATTGAAAAATCAGCTCTACAAAGACGTCATTTGCAGATAGTTTCCTGTGATCAAACATTTAAAGCATTGATTTACACTTACCTTGGCAAATCCATCTGAAAATAGTTTCCTATGTGTAGTGCAGAGATCATAGTCGACAATTTGCGTTTTAGGGTCACTAGAAAGCAAGTTCCATTTTTGACCATTTGAGTTTACTGCACCAGCACTAGGTACTTCCCAATCTACCTTAGGTTTAATTATTTCAGCAGCAGGGAGTATGTCCACCTTTAGATTGAAATAGACGAAACAAAGAGTTTCAAATGCAACACAGGGGAAAATGAAAGTGATGATAAAAACTTTAACACTATAACACCAAGGTTCAGCTTACTAACTGCCATTTCCAACAGAGGTCAGTTGAACACTACCATTATTCTATAGTTTTTAAATATTTTTTTACATGTAATTGTGGTGCATGTGTAAGTGTATCAGAAAATTAAAGTTTTTTCACATTGTTTTCTTGTGTTTTTGAAAGAAAGTGTGCTGAGAAAAAGAAAATATGATAGAAAATATTAACTTTTCAGAATAACACTACAAAAATGTTGCAGAGAATGAATGTCATAAAACATCATTGAAATAAATTTTAAACAGCTAAAAACTAAAAAATCTACATACATATTTTTTAAATGCATGGGATGAATTTTAGTACAACCTGAGCATTGAAACCACAAGGGTATTAAGTATGATATACACCAAAAATAACAATTTTTAGGCACAGTAACCACCAGAAAAAAGTGAAACAAAAAATTAATATTATATGACAAAGCAATCTACATTTAAGAAAAATGCAGCTTCAGTTCATCAAATCAGGAAGGTAAAAAATCCTAAACAATTACTCTAATCAGATCTAATCTGACATATTCTATACATTTTTTCTATGGCGAGGAATGTTCTACATTCTAACTTCTTGCACATAGATAAATCTTCTTTTATCATATACATTAACTTTCTAATGCCATGCTATTCTTGTAGATTCCATTTTGCCATGCCTTTTTGGATGCAGATCTTCAGGGTGCTCCTCTCAGCACTGGAGTCTACACACAAAACGTCCTAGTGCTTATAGCACAGACATAAAGGCTTTCAACTCTTGTAAGCTCACCCTCCAGAAATCATTTTATAGGATAATTGGCTTTATTCTCCATGTATTTTTTGTGATGCTCAACTAATAAAGAGACAAAAAAACCACCTGAAGGAGATTTTTTGGGTGAAAAAACATGCTGCACACCATGTAGGACAGGAGGTCTCTTACAGAATATATTACTGACTGCATCAACCAGTTATGTTCCCAAATGCAAGGCGATCTCATATTCTGTTGTCGGAGCTGAACTTCTAATCAACAGAATTCAGTCTTCCCATGGGATGAGGCATTCACTGGAGCATGTATTTGGGTGGTGTCAACAAGATCAGCAGTAGGGAAGTTGAATTTGAACTCAACATTCTCATGAACACAGACCAACTCATTCTACATTCAAAAATTCAATACATAGATACATAAATATTTTATGGGAAATCTTCTTCTTAGCATTGCTGTCCGGCAAATCACTTCCATTCACAGGGGCAAAAGGTTGAAATTCATCACTAGAGCTCTCAGAATCAGACCACATGTGCTTACTTTCATCAACTTCAGAATAATATGGAATGGCTTCAGAATAAGCTGGAAATATATTTTGCAACTCATGTAAAATTTCAGCTCAGAAGTCATCACATATGTGTAAAGATTAACTGTTGATTCTCTCCCATCCACCTTCGTAACTCAAGACATGAACAACCTCACATGCAAATGAAAAGCCAGACAGTTCCTCAAGTGTGTGCTTGACCAGGTATGAAAGAATTGAAAGGAGGGGCTCGCACATGAAGCTAATCACCGATGGAAATTCTCCTACAGTGAATATTGCTTTCTACAAGGGAACACAATTACAAATTACTCTTTTTACTAACAAATCACCATGAAAGCAGATCATATAACATGCACCTATGTTTATCAGCAAAACAAGTAACATAAAATGCTGTTTTTTAATACAGTAATGTATTTCAATAAGTAAATATAAGTGAAATAATATCTAAACATGTTATGCATACAGTATTATAAGCACTGTTTGCAAAGTCAAGTTCACCTCTACCACCAATAATGCAGAGATATCCACTGCAAGGAATATGTTTGCACATTTTTTTACTTTATGAATTGCCTATTACATTTTTGGTGTGCTCTTTTCTAATTGCTATTCATTTAATTCATTAAGGTCCAAATTCCTGTTACTGGTTGATACTACTTAACTGTTGTACAAAGATTGACAATCTGTAAGTTTCTATGCATTATGGTGCCTGGATGGCATAAGGATAATTGATTGGATTGATTGGATGGTGGATTTGATCTGTTCAAGTATTTTTTTCTAAAAGAACTGAGCTATGTTTTTTTCTGATCGTGTGTTCTTCAGGTCTTTGAAGGTTTGAGGACCTTCTTGCACTTACTCAGTTTCTTGAGTCTGTTTAAAACAATGGTGAAATTTATCAATTGTTGAGCCACTCTGTATAGGAGGTATGCTCAATTAAAAGTGATCAAGATTTTTTTTAATTCTCATAATTTATATGCAAACATTTTATTTTACGTTGTTAGTTTAGTGTGCAATGTACATTTGGTACAATTTTCATTGATTTGACTTCAGCATTGTATCAGAGACACCGGTTGCAAGATGGAGCATGTTAAGTTCACCTATGGCAATCATGGAGGTCTATTGACTTAGAGGTGTTTGTCTAGTGGTGTCCATTAAATGTGCTGAAATCATTTTATGATAGCTCAATGACACAGGTAAAAAAGACTATTTTCCCGGATATATTTTCATCTTATGATAATCACACTGAAGCTGATTAAAGACAAATTGAACGCACCCAGCTTCTTACCTACATAAATGGTTTCCAATTACCCCATGGAATGGTCACGATGGTCCATTGGGAGCAGAATGAAAGTATCAGCACATATATATATATTAATATTTACCTTCCAGTTCATTAATAGGACAGAAAGTAAAAATAAAATTAGACCTTATTAATATAACATAGCATCGAAGTATGCCAAGTATTTCACCAATGAAAGCCAAACAAAGTAGGATGATGAAAAGGCAAATTTACTGATGCAGGGATAAATAATCAAAAAGGTTTCAGGATACTAGGTTTGAAGACAACTCACCATTTATTTTTTTTAAATACAGACAAGTCTTAAGTGATTAGATAAAAAAGCAGTATTTTTAAAAGAGGAACACACATGTATAAATACATAAGAGTTTTCCTTACATTTTCATGACTAGGCTAATCAAATGAGCATTTATCAATTTCAAAATTAACTTAAATTTTAAAATAATTTTTGCATACACCTATGGGAAACGATCAAGTTTTTTAGCCCATTACACCACCTCTTGCTCAAGGGGAATTTCTAAGGGGTTTGTGGGAACTGCATATACACCTCTCCTACATTCCAATTTTGGTAGTAGAATACTATGCCTGATAAACCAATCATGAGAATAAGTCAAAGCTTTGAAACTTTCAATATGATTATGTATTAAATAATTTTTCCAAGATAAATACTTTGAGGAACATTGCATCTATATATGAGTAAACTTCTCAGTATTACCATTTTAAATGGATTAAAAGCAGTTTTTTAAATAATGAACCAAAATTATACAATGTGAAGAGAAGGAAAGGAAACACACATTAAGTTGTGAAAATAAAATCTTGAGTGGAACTTCTAAAGTGTTTCTTTTCTCTCTCTTCAAAATGGAGAATACATTTCACACACTGAAACCTGATATTGTGTCTTCGCTTCCAAATATGCACACTAGTCATAACATCAAATTGTACTTGAATTGCCTCTTGCATTGTAAATGAATGCACAAGGCTAGGTGCAAAATTAAATATTTCCTATGCTTGCAATTTTGGGACATACCTTGGGCAACACTCTTGAATCTATTCCCATGTTATTTTCCTTGAGATTCTCATTATCATTACTTCTGCCTTGGACATCATCTATATTTGGTTTTTTTATGATCTCTGGTAATGGTGAGACACTTTTTGATGTAGTTACTTTTAAACTTGGGATATCATCTTCTACCTGGGGAAATATGAATAGCAGACATCTATAAAGAGAATTATTATTATACCCAAGAGAGATACATATACATTAACACTTTCAGTGCTGATGACTGCTTAAGCATGACTGCAGTCTGACTGCAGTCTGCAGCATGACTGCAGTCATGCCACCCCCA
>LYUA01001439.1:154617-167073 GCA_002093875.1 Calopteryx splendens
GAGTTTCCCCAGAAGATAACCCCATAGGCCAGGTGGGAATGAATATTAGTATCTCAAATGGCCATTCACAAACAATTCTAATGAATTTGGCAAAAGGTAAGTCTAGGTATCACTATTATCATGTCCAGTGATGGGAAAAGTACTGGAAAAATGCGATTGGGCTCAATTGTAAATATATTGGGGAAATTCTAACTTATTACAATTACAAATTAATTTTTGAAAAAGTATTCACAATAACTTTTCATTATGCTCTCCAGTATGAGTAAAATCTTCAACGTGTTGCACAGTTTTCCTTTAATGTCATCTTTTATGTCAATTTATGTAGAATGGTTCACTTTTGGTTATGTCAAAACAAATTTAAATTGTTTAAATAAAATTATTTCCAAATTTTATGGTTTTGAACTCTAAAGCTTTCTGAGTAACTGTGAGTGGCACATGGATTATAAAAATGATCGGATCCCTCTAGCCTGAATGTGTGAATTTCACATGTATTGGGACTTAGTAGAAGGTTTATTTTATCCTAATACATATATCACTCAACCTCTACCTTGATAACTGCAGAACCAAGTAATATGGATTTGCCCACAAGTAATTGATCATAATTGAATTTCAGCTTCCTCCTTTTGATAAAGAATAAACTAAAAAGGTGCATTGTTCATTTGGATTAGGAACGATTACTCCGAGAGGACTGCCTCAAGAATGGATGGATTTTAACTGGCTATCCAGTAACTGCAGCGCATGCAAGTGCTCTTGATAATATTAAAACTCCACCAAACAGGTGATATTAAAAAGACCCCATTATTCTAACATTATAGAAGTCAGTCCATGAAATTCCAACTCTATTCCCATATAAAACTTAGGTTGTATTGGCTAAACATTCAGGTAAAGTGTTGGCACTTGGGAAAAATATCATGCAGAACACATGCCCAATAAATTCCTGAATGGGATTTAAATCAGAGGAGGAAAGGGAAAACCTTGCAGCACATATACTAGAGAGCAAACAACATCAGATATCTTGCAATGTCAAAAAGAGCCTTTCTTATCTTAAAAAACTTAATCCTGAATAAAAATATTTTTTAAATAAAAAAATGCTTTTAATTTGAAATGTATTGAAAAACATAAAATAAAATTTTCTTCAGAAACCAAAATATTCTTGTACGCAGGACGAAAAATCAAAACATGGGTGCTTTTCCCTCATTTATTTCCTTACCTAATTACATCCTAACTTATAAATTTATCATTGGATTACAATAGCCTTAGGAGTTCTGAAATTTACTTTGAATGAATCATTTTTCACATTAATGTCTGTTCAAAAAGATACACAGGAGCACACGGGACATTCAGACAAAATAATACAGTATATTAAAATTATTTATAAATACAATATGTAATATTTCAAAAAAGGGTTGATGCAACAAAACTTCTAACAGTTAGAGCTGCAGTCAAAACAAGCAAATGGATTATTTCACAAAGCACAACACTTAAACCCAGTAAAATTTATTCTACATATTGAGATTACTGTAAACCCCCATGAGTATGGCTTATTTTCATGAGATTTGAACCCTCACCCCTCATCCCACTCTCCCTGAATCACTGACAACCATATTCCTGTAACTTTTAGACAATTTAAAATGCTGGGGTAGAGGGGGAATTTTTCTCACATTTGAGCTAAATTCAAGAAGGCCTTTCCCATAGAAACCCATATTGTTCAGCTTTTCTGACAACATGAAAATCCAGAGAGGAAGGGGGAGCATAAGGTGGAGGGTGATCAATTGAAATTTGATTGAATATTGCATTGTCATCAGGAACACATAAGTATGCTATTTCAAGTCAAAAGTGATAATAAAAGATTAAAAACAAGTAAAAAATAGTGAAAAAGGGTAAAATATTGATCACAAGATTTGAATGTAAAGACAGATAAAGATAAGCTAAAGAAAATAGCATAAAAATGAGCAGTCAATGTGTCTTTTCTCTTCGTCAATATTTCAACATTAAGCACATGGAAATATTTATCCACAATGGCACTATCCAATCATGAAAAGAACTGCATTCAAATGCTAAGCGATATGAAGCCAAAATAAACTACCTATGGTCATTGTTTGGTAGAGCACTATGATTTTAGATTTAGTAAACTGTAGAATAGTAGAATTTTATAGCATTGTAACATTTCTGGGATCTCCCTTGATCACACCGCCCGTGTTAAAAATCTTGGAGAGATGTGCAAATTAAATTTAACAATAACACGCTCAACCCAGCATGGGTCACAGCCCCCATTGCTACAGGGTGCCGTGACCCACATGTAATATTTAAGAGGAGCCATTGGATTGTGATATAAAATGACCTGTCCACTGCCAGATAAAAAATAAAACTTATGATTAATACACTGCCACCTGATATAAAATTTTTGACTTCTATGCCGTCTCTAAGACCTATTATAGAATTTGTGCACCGGGTTGAACATGTAAGGTTACTCTCAAGGTCTCTCTTATTTAAGAAGAATCATGATGTGGTCATAAGAGTTCTTGTTATGAATGTTATGCTAAATTTAAGGCGCACAGAATGTGCTACTGCCCAATTTCGATTGTGATGATGGTAATAATAGATCTCTTGATAAAATCTGTTGCCACGAAGTTTACTTCATTTTGAACTCATAATCATAAGATAAGGCTTAATACAATACAGAAAATAATTAAGAATAAGTTAGGCTATGGAATGAAATTTACCATTCTTGACAGAAATGCATTATAGTAAAATTCAATCCCTCTACTTGTACAGAATTATTTACTTGGACAAACCTTTGGAGAAATGCAGAGAATTAATAGCAACAAGGTTGTATGACGTAGATACTGGTGAAGTTGCCTTTGTTCAGCCAGAATTACCTGAAAGACAAGGAATGTCATCAAGACCAACCGAACTAATGCCTGAAATTGAGAATATAGTGGACATATTTGGAATAGAGGCCAGTCAACTGGATATATTAAGTGGATATGTAGTGGAATTGGGCCAAGGCATCGGAAAAGGTCATGAATTGTTTCATAATATCCTAGAGTGTGTGCAACATAGAAAACGACTTTTAAGATCACCAGAGGATGATCCAAAATTTGTTGACTTAAGATTCAAGTGTCATGCAGCATTTAAAAATGAGGTAAGCTATCATAGAGAATATACATATTTCACAATTCAAAATTTGACCAGTAACATCTTTAATATGTATACTGCTGTGAGGAAATGAATACATAGTTATTTTACTTGCATTATTAAATATGAATTCCAATTTCTCTCTTAACATGATTCATACCTAGTCACAATTAAGATAGAATATGTCCATGATGAAGGAAAGACTTCAATCAGCATGGACATTATCTACAATGGGTTCATGAAACCTTACTTCATTTCCCCTATCTTCTGCATATGAATGAAACTAGCATTGCAACATCAGGCTTCACTTTACCTACGCTCTCCCCCTTCAGCTCAATGTGAATGAAAAGACATTTGGGATTGTAAAAACAGATATCTAAGTAGAAAGGAAGAAACCACAACTAGATGCTATAACCTGCAATTTACTGATGATGAAAACTGGAAAGAACAAAAGAATTAGGTGACTATTTTTCTCTACTTTTTGAGGAAGTGCATACTCTCCCAGACTCTAAAATCATCCAGACAAAGTAATTCATTAAAATAATCAGCTTATTAAAAATTGTTCTTCTCGATGGTTCATGTTGGAAGGTTCTTTCATCTAAAACTACACCCTACACAAGCATGTGACATGGTTGTTAGTGGGCTGGGATTATTTTAGGAGCCATTCAAAGTCAAAAAAAGTGGATGGAAGACTTATATAGACTTTCTTGAAAGAAAAAGGGCAAAAAAGTGGGAATAGAAACTTTGAAGAGTGAAAAAAGGAATTAAATATTTTTAATTTTAGAAGGATAAAAAATTTTTTGGCCAGTACAAAACAATGGGTGAAAAATCTTAGACCATTCAAAATCAACCCCTTGAAACTTAAGATAGTGATGAATCAAGTGCATACTTGCTGAAGAAGTTTGTTAAAATTTACATGTTCTAATTAACAATATCCTAAATTAAATAGTTATCATTTAACCAAGAAATTTAGTGGTGAATTTATTTGTTGTGGCTTCATCATTATATTTATTCTAAAAATATTACAGTTGTTGAAGTACTACGGAGGTTGGTGCACCAAATTGAATATTGGTTCACAGTCATCAAGAAGAGTTCATGAAGCTATACTTAGCGTAGTAAAAGGCCCATTTCCTTCCTTTGAAGAAGCAGTGATTGGTGACAGAAGCACAAGATCCAGATATCATTCTATTTTCAAATTAGGAGGTCAGATTGAAGCAAAATTAAAGATTGAAATGATTAAGTTTTTCTCTAACAATAAAATTAAATAAATTTCCATGGAATGGCAAAGGAAGAGTAAATTTTGAGACATCCTACCCAATGAAAATACCATCCCACTATGATAGCATGCATCAAATTTTGGAAGCAAACCAATCAGGTGGTGTCAATAAAATGTTTAGAAAACATCCCTATACTACTGTAAAACTATTTTACGCTTATTGACTCACCAAAATACATTCATAAAGTCTTCAATCCAATCCACAGAACCTTTTTTAAAAACTTTTAACACCTGCCCAAGAGTTGCACTAAGTTATGGTGCTTCCATTTTTTCCACTTTAGCAGTAGTCATTAGGGGAGGCAACCCACAGCTGACGCATTTGAGACTCTTTTCCACTGATCCTGACTCTTAGATCCTCATTGAAAGTATTGGGGATCAGAGAGAATTTTCCAATTGTACCAGTACATGTATTTATAGGCTAGTTCATTTGTTTGAAATTAAGCCCTCAGGTATGTTGTTTTCCTATCTTCACCTCAACATGTCAAGAGCCATCTTTAAGATAGTTGCTGGTTTCAGGCTGGAGCTGGCATCATTAACGCTACTCTTTCCTTGGGGAAAGCTATTGGCAGAAATGAACAAATATGAGCAATCACTTTTCTGTTCCAAAACAAATGTCAGGTCGAACAAATGTACCCAAAAAAGGAAAGAAAAAGTTTTTTATACCATAATATTGAAGATTTGACTACCATAGTCGCACCAATCTAAAAGATGCTTTTTTCCTTTCCTAACACTTCCAAAAATAAAGGGGTAGTCTTTCAAATGTATGCAAAATTATATGGTCCACATCAAAAAGTTTTATCTCGACTTTGATGTGCAATCATTTGCACTATGTATATGGGTAAGAGAAATAAAAATGCCAAATAGAAGCCTATTCTAAATTTAATGTGCCATAATTTTGGAAAGTTTTAAAAACATAACTTTATGTTAGTACTCATTCAATATTTCATTAATGATTAACTAGTAGGCTAAATATTTAAAAAATTGAGACATTGATGAACTACGGTATGATACAAGATATGTTTTTATTATGCATAGAGCAAGCTTCTATACAGTATTTTTATTACTTCTTTCAAAACTATTAATGAGGGAACCCACAAACGGAGTGGCCAGGTCACGGTGACCACCGCAACACCGGAGTTTTTGACAGCTGTCAAAATCTTAAGGATAATGAATCTGGGTGATCATAAACCAAGGAGTTGAACACCAAAAACCACAGGCCATTAAAAATGTGGGCTGTTGATAACCAGGACATGCCCACAGGTGGGTGGCGATAAGGAATCTATGTGGCAATAGTGAAAGTGGTAATTAATTAAACTACATTGATTTCTTTTTATGAATGTGAAGTCCTAATTGGAAAAATTTAAGTTAATTTTGAAAAGTTAATGCTGTATTTAAAAAATTAAATCTAAGTACATAATTAGAGTCATCCAGTGCAAGCATTTCAGTTAAAAACATTTTATCCTACATATGAATTAATCTTTCTAGATTTCCAATCTAGTAAGGAATCGTGAATAGTTTAAATTCAGCTTATTTTTTTGTATTTTTTTCTATGCACAAAAACAGCAACTTTAACAAATAGCTATGTATGTACATATTTCATTTTTTACTTACCATCAATGATTATCATTGTGAAGTTCCGAAAAAAGGGAGTTGTGTCATAACTAGGTTTATCTTACAGTTTTGTATATTATTTTTTCATTTCCATAAACACTTAAGCATATTATTTTATTCAGAATTACATTTACCAAGTAAACAATTCAACAGTGTCAAAATATTTCAGTTCATATACGCAGATTTAGGAAAATAAAAAAATTATGCTTTGATCCTACCGCATAACCGACATAAATTGCAAACTTATTTTGAAGGAGCACTTTTATAAAAAATGGCAATAAGGAATTACATTTCACAATGGCTGTAATATTTGCATTATTACACGAAGAAGCACAAAAATTCACAAAATACCCTCATAATGACAGTTTGGTCTAAAAAGTTTTTGAATCAATTGTGTTCACTATTCATATTAAATATACATAACTATTGTAAAGAGAAATAAGAAATATGTAAACAAAATAAAGAGAATATTTAGTTTTATACCCAATTTGGGTTTATTATACAAAATAATTATACAAGCAAAAAAGGTAAATACCTAAGTGTACATAAAGGAAGATTGAAATAAATAACACATTTTTATGCATGATGAATATATTTCACATTCCATGATTCAAATGTACTTCTTGAACATGATCCTGTATAACAGAAGTGGTTTTGAAATCACAATTACTGGGCTAAATGTAGTAGAGTAATATCAGTCAACATTTCTCTATTTACCACCCATTTACCAAGATGGCCGGAGAAGAAAAACAGCTGACTAAAAGCTAAATTATTGGACCGAGAGATCCTCGGAGTTATGGAGTGATGTGACACTTGACACTGGAATGCTAAGGGGCATACCGGTTTGTGATCAGTCGGTGGGGATATTTTACTGGGATGAAGAATAGGAAGGTATAAAAACCTTCCAAAATGCATGCAGGCAAGGAATCTGTGATGTTATCAATACATGACTAAAGGGGTTTGTAAAAAAAATGAGAAAATATTTCCCAGGGGGAATACCAATGTTTACAGTAGAATGGATGATGGTACTGACAATGGGGAAACTTGAAAATTCAATACACAGAATAAAACCCACATTGACAACAATAAGTCTGTTAAGTGTGGCAACCTCCTCTAAAACTCCCAAAAGCCATCCCCAGGACCTCTCATTGGGACCAGCCAATAGGGGGCAAGGGGAAGACATATTTATTTACTCAAATGAGATGTGCAATATTTGTGGTTTTTTAAAAAAAAATTATAATGAATTACAGTCCTGGTACTTACACCAAATCTACGAATTGGCTGTACACAAAAAGCTGTCAATGAGAAATGAGCAAAATTTATGTACATCATTTAATTATTATGCTTGCATTAAAATGCCTCGTGCAGTTAGTCTAACAGTAATTAATGAAAACTTAAAAAAAAATTCATTTGCAAACCTTGAATACTTATTGCTCCAGAGATAGTCCTCTCCACATGCACACTTTATACTACAGGATATTTTTTAAGCAATCACACTCACGGATTTTATCAACTGCATTTGATTTCATTAAATTAACCACACTGTACAATTAAAAACCTTATAACACTAACAAGAGAGTATTATATACTCCAGAGAATGTACAGAATAAATACATTAGCCAGTATTTTATACTGATCACAAAGCACTGTGGAATATGTCACAGTACCACATGAGACTCCTCATGATACCTTCAATTCAAGGTAAAAAAATTCCATCTCACTCATAATTTCGTCAGTTACTCATAAAATAAGATGCCAAATTAGACACCAACAAAAACTATGGCTATAAGACAGAAACTGTCTATGCACTGGAGTATGGTCGAACTTGAGTGCATATGTCATTTCATCATAAAATCGAACATTCAGTGAGGGAGGTGGCCAAATTTCTCCTCCTCCACGGCACACGCAATTCACTTAAAATCATTCAAGATACGAGTAACAACTGCATGCAAGAAAATAGTTTTTGACTAGCATAAAAATAGACTTTTCACACATTTGTAAGAAATAATAAAAAAGTTTTATATCTAAAAACCCTCTTTTTTTATCTCAGTCAGAATAAAAGTATATGTACCCATGTCATACATATGTACACACACATATACACTAGCACACAAAATACCTCTCACACTATCGGCCCCTCTGTTTTATTTGTACTTTTTCACTCATAAAGGATAAGCTATATCCAAAATGGATTCCTAGTCACAGTATCCTATTAAGCAATCACTCATACGTCTCCTATCTCATTTACTAACATTATTAACGTTAAAGTAAGATCATTCTTTAACACTGGACGCAAACACCACCATACTGATAAAACTGCAATTTTCATAACATTTTTAGGGCAAATTTATGCCCTTATATGCCAACATTTACTAGAGGGCTTTCACAGAGAGAATTCGTTCTTCTTCAAAAGGAAAGAAATCACCAGGAACAACATTTCATCTATTTTTTTCTTTTTAAAAATCTTTTTAGAGAAAAGCTAATGGATAAAATATCTAGCAACGTTAGTTTAAGATTATTATATAATATATCCAGCATTGCCAGGCAGTGCAACTTTTTAATCACATATCCATCATTTTGGTCAGGTGATGTTTTGAAAAAAATATGAAAAATGCAGAAACAGACCTACTTTTAGATCCTAACAGATAACAAGCGAGAGAAGATTACGAACGATATAAGTACTCCATTCACAATTAGGATATAAGGTAGAAATCCAGGATGATGAATTATTATAAAGGTCAGAGTGAGGCATTGATAACATTTAGGACTTGGAGGGGAATCCAAATCAACTTATAAGCCTCACCAAATTTTAACATATTCCAATAAAATAGGTGTATGATAGCACACCTATGGAGACATTGATTTTCTGCTGAGGGGAATGGGTATACATCCAATAACTTCCCAACAACCATTATCCTGTGCCACAAGCAGATGTCTGACCAACCCTACTCTTTACTTTCCCAGTCCCCTACATTAGCCAATCTCAGGTGTTGAGAAGAGCAGGTTTCTTGCGATGGCGCCTTCCGGGCTCCAGTAAATATGAAAGGTCTAATGGCTGCTTGGTTGGAAGCTGTGCAAGTAGGCGTAGAAGTATCCTGTTTAATCTTTCCTTCTGTTGAATTCTCTGTAACACAAAAGATAATAATGGTGAAACTAAGGGTATAAGATCCTCTTATATATATCGTAACTACTAGTAGATATTGGTCATGTGCAGCACAGACAATTGTGCCAGCTCTTTCAAAAACATTTTTCACTTTAAAATCACCCATATATAATTGACTAGAAACATTCCACGCAGTGCTCCTTAGTACCTAATCTAATTATTAATACACCTACAATGGGCATTCAGAATTAGTTGTTTGCTGTCGATTGTTTAACAAGGGGTTACTTACCCTTGCAAAAGGAATTTCCTTCCTTACATCTCGTAGTTCAGACTGAGTAGGCTGGGACCTTATGCTGTTGGCTATCACTCTACGGTTAGTTCTTGAAGCATCCGATTTCCCTGAGCAGGCATCATCATCTGGAGCAGCGGAACGACTCCGTCCACGAGATTTTGGAGCGACCGGACCATGAGGCTAGAAATGAGAGTCATGTAATAAGTTCCCAATTACCTGTGAATGCCTAATTTATAACAAATAAAACTATTATTTATCCACAAATTTATAGTTTTATTGTAACTGCCTACATATCAACCCATTTACTACCAGCCCACTTTGTTTACTATGAGATTAGACACAATAGACAATAAACCCCAAACATATCGTCAAGATTGACATAAATAAAAACTTCATTAATTAAGATGTACTTATAATAATGTGAAATCAAGGTTCTTACAAACATCATGGAAATAGGCTTAGCAGTCTTTGCCATCTACCTGCAAGGGGCTGGCAGCAAAAGGTTAACAAGGGTGTTTAAAAATAAAGCTCTGAAATGAATGCCAATGATTCATTCAGGGTGGCCACCAAATCCAATTATGAAATTCCTCAACTTTTCCAGGACTTAAAAATTCCCTCATTTCGTAAAACCTGAGGCCAGTGAAACAGGACCTTTGGGTGCTACAGTGCTTGCATGTGGGTTGCCAACTCAAAAATGAAAAATGGCCATTGAAAATTGTTGGAACACAAAAAAATGAAAAGCAGGATAGAACACGTGGAAAACTTAAAATAATTACAATTCTCTGAATGCTCCATTTAATAAAATTTAAACTGAAATAATATCCTGAAGGTTAAGGCTGAAAAACTTAAAAGAGGGTCATAAAGTGATTAACTTATTCACATTTCACTATACAAAGAAATATAAAATTTAGCCTAAGTGAAAAGGTTGCCTGTAGAAAATAGTACATATTAAAACATCAAATGACATTTTTATCCCCATGCTAAACATTTGCAATTGTAAATTTATGCCCTTATATGCCAATATTTACTAGAGGACTTTCACAGAGAGAATTTATTCTTCTTCAAAAGGAAAGAAATCACTAGGAACAAAATTTCATGTTTTTTTTCTTTTCTAATTATTTTCAGAGCAAAGCAAATGGATAAAATATCTAGCAACGTTAATTTAAGATTATTAAAGATTAGATGCAAAGTGTACTATCAAGGAAACAAATCTAGACTTTTTACTGGTGTTTTTCAGTTATGATTTCACAATAAATAAAAAGATAGGTTTGATCAAGAACTACAAGATATAATTCCACCTCCATTTTTCATGTGCCAGATCATGAACAGGTTCACTTTAAGCAAATGTGCACTTCAGCACTGAAGAATATCTTTTTTACTGATGTAACCTTTTTATAGGACTTAAGAGCTTTGAGAGGATGAGCACATACCTAGAGTATACCATTTCTCACATGGATTAAATTATGCATATTATCCTGTAATCAAAATCATACCCAACAAATGCTTTGACTGAATTTACCATGCTGCATAAATTATTTTAATAGTTAATAGCCATTGCAAATTAATCACAAATAGGGGGATATTTTTGGCAAGTACAAAAAAAACTTTTGGAATTTCCTTTCATGAAAAATATCTTGCTGCAGATCAAAGAGTACTTTTCTCACTTCTTACACTCACCGTGTAAGTCCTTGATATCTTGAGGCGGACATCAAACTTCTCAAATGCATAAGTCTTCATGCATATGGAATATTTTGGCTTTGCTATTTTGGTGAAGAGGCGAGCATTTTTATCAACCCGATATTCACAAATGTAAATGTGCTCTTCGGGTGCACCAGCAGGACGACCCTTGCAGTAAGTAGATGGGTCCAATACCCAGCAGTGACCCATTATAAGGTCAAGAGGAACTATTTCATACAATGGCACACGCATAACTTCATTAGGAAAGAATTTACGAGTTGGTTCGTGGTAAGTCTCATGCGGCCTCAAATAGTGGTGGCCCAAAGCAAACCTTTCGCCACTGAAAAGAAAAAAGCATCATCATTACTTGAGCTATCAGAATCATACTGAATCATGGTAAACATGGATGCATACAAAAGAGATGTTACTATTTCAGTGTGTTAACCTCATGTAGACTAAATGCAACCAATCGTGCATGAGAGCAAATGTGAACTATGAATAGCATCACCCAATCCCTCAAAAAATAATAATTTAAAATAAGATGATGGTATTATGAAAAACCAGCCGGTACATACTTCTTGTCTTTCCAAAGTCTTTCAACTCTGAATATATCAAGATCAGTGACTTTGATTCCTTTTACAGTCTTATAAGTATGTTTTACTGGTGGGTTGGATTTGTCACCTTCCTCACTAATCATGTCCCGAAGAACATAAACAGCATCACCTATGAAAGAAAAGCAAATCCGTAAGTAGAATGAAAAATGTAATATTTATCACCCAGTGATGAAACCTTAACTGCAGTAGGAAACGCATATGTATGCAATAGCAGAGGTAACTGGATAATAATGCAAGATAACTGAGTGGTAGAATTATCTATCCTCTAGTATATGTCTAATACCTTGTCTGATTTGAAGGCTTCCACGCAAAAGTGAAATGTAGTGCACCACATCAGGACTAGGGTGAAAGTCTGGCTGTGGTGTCATTTTTATTTCAAGATCCACTGGTCTTGGGTTACACTGCTCACACAAGTAATGCTCAATACCTTCATCTGCAGAAACACAGTCACAGTGCTGCCACACTAGGCATCGTTCACATTGAATCATCATGCCTTCATCTTTGTAAAGTCCACATATGCAGCGGATTACATCTTCTTCCTCCCCTCCTAAAGAAAACAGAAAATTGATTAATTACAAACATGCAAAAAAATTAAGACAAGAGAAAACAAAAATTTCAAAGCCTTGAATGATAGAAAAATATCTTGGAAATAGATACTTCTATTCAAACAGAAAAAATAGACATGCCAAATGGAACAACCAATACTAGAGGGATTGAAGGGTTTAACCTTTAATGACTCATAACA
>LYUA01001439.1:178037-190461 GCA_002093875.1 Calopteryx splendens
GTGGGGCAAATGGGTATTTAAACTTCGTGCATGACGGGGAAATGTTTACGGCCAGTTTAGGAAGGAGAGGGTTAAGTCACACCTGAAACCAGATCTATAAATAAGATATCCTCAACATCAGCATTTGTCTATTGCACAAAGCAGAACTTACAACAAAGGTCATCACATGTAGATTATTTAAATATGGATTAACCATGTAAAGTTATGAAACACTTAAAAACTGAAAGTATATTGATATTCCTAAACAAACAAAACTTGGATTGAAAAATATCACTTCAGGCAGTTAAGAGTTATATTAATAGTTCCAGATGATCGTTCATCATCATGCTGATACTGTCAATAATACACAGACATTTCCGTGCATAGCTGATACTATCATTGTTTTCCTCTTCCCTTCCTCACAAACAATTCTCCTGTATTCCGCACCTGAGGACAAATGGTTGTCATTGAGGACTAGAGGCCTTTTGAGATGGCTTCAAAATCCCATATCATACACACGACTCAATTACCCTTCAGGGCCTCGCCTCTTCTTTTGTCTCGATCCATCCTCCCACCAAGGAACACTACCCATTGTCTCATCACCTGCCTTGGAGCTGTCTCCCCTTCCCTAGTATAATCCTGCCCTCCAATACACCCTCACCCCAAATAAACCCTTGCTCTCTAAACACCCTTGCCCCCCCCCAAAATACCCTCTTCCTCTCCAACCCATAACACATGACCTTTGAATTCAGCATTGCTAAATCTCAACTGCAAGTATTTTTTTTTTAAGTAGCACCTCCAGTTCGGTCAAGGGTGGCAACATTTTTTTGCCCTCGACTGTGCCACAAAACCTAAAGAATTAAAACTAGAATTCTATTATACTGACTTGTCTCACATTAGCAATGCACCACTAAGACCGATAAAAACAAATGAGCATTAATATAATTCTTAGGATGCAAAATGAGTAGGAGGAACGTACTCATCCTCTTTGTAAAAGTCTGAGAACAGCCCAGCTGCCAAGAACTTCTTCCTCCACCTCGGCTGCTTCTTTCTAGCACCAGACTTGGACTCATCTCCTGATCCAGCATCTCCACTTGGAAGTGGTTCATATGGTATGGCATTGTCATCACTGGAAGGATGAAAAAGACCATGCCATCTGAGAGAGTGAACAAAAGGAAACGTTGACAGGTATGATTAAGCAGCACCATTAAATGTCATCAATACAAAACACTGAACTTGTCCATATTAATAAAGAAATTTCAGAAATAATACAATTCTATTATACGATGTCAAAAAAAGAGGGTTGCACAAACAGTGACAGATGAATTAACCCTTCCATAAACCTAATTCAAAGTTTTCTAAAACCAAATCTTCAATTAATTTTATGTTTTAAACTTTCTTGTTTCCTCCTGTAAGCAAGAGATTCTCTTAATTACTACAAGCAACATTTCTAATGTTCATTTGACTGTTTTACCAATTTTTGTGATTAAAGCTTCAAATTTTGTGATAATTGGAGATTTAAAAATTCAAGATACACAAATTTAATTTTCCTACAACTTTGTCATCACAATGCTTCCTTAACTAATTATTTAAAAAATAATTTGTTATCTTGAAAATGTCTCATTTATACGTGTTTTATGCACAGTAGTGTAGAAAATAAAATTCTTGATGACATATGTTTCAAAAATATAATTATAAAACAATTAAATCGAAATATATTTCAAGTAAATGTGAATCTTTATGAAGTACATCTAAAAGCCAATTCACAAATAATTAATTAATTAATACACATTTTTAGTCAAAATAATTTTGATTGATTTTTAGCAGAAGAATAAAAATTATATCTCCCTAATATACTAAAATTTTTAAGAGTAGCACTCGAAATATTCATGTTACTTGCATTCTTCAAAAACATAAAATAACTTGAAAAAGAAATAATTTTTGAAATTAATGGAATACTGAATAATATATACTCTCTTTTTACAAATATATCATAAATGTATTAACTTCTTTTAAAACAAAATGTGCTGCACCATTCCAAGGAGGAGAGCATGAAAAGGAAAAGGTAGTTTATTTCATCGTATCATCTCTTTATTTTATGATGAATAATACTTTAATTGTTTAAAGAAACAGTCATCTAAATTTTCTAGTTATTTGAATGAAGAATGTAAGTGAAAAGTAGATGTGAATGATGTTGGATGGTACATTTTGTTTTTGAAAGCAAAGTGTTTTTTGACTGAGGACTACTCTACCTCTTACACTAACCAGGTGTGTAAGTTAAACAAGTTTCTAGAAAAAAAATGATCAGCACTTGAAAAGACGTCTTGCAATAATGAGTGTATAAAAGGTTATTTATGGGCAGCAAACCACTAAAATAATAACTCAGCAATTCAGAAAATGCATTTGAAAATGGTCTTTTACCCTTTAAAAAAAATGGTTTTGTGTTAGAAATACTTTTTGCTATTTTTGCACCCAATGCAAATTATTATTGGGTTTATATTAGAGTTTAATGAACACATATATTGAATGGGAGGATTTTTTATACGACTCTGTTAAGGTTATAATTATATCAACAGGCAATAGGAAATTAGATCCCAACAAAAATGATTATTATTGAACTGTAAAAATATTTTTTGTTTGCATATGATACATATAATTCAATGAAAAATTATAAGTAGATAAATACAGTACCAATATTTGTTTCATTTAATTTTCAGCCAATCATTACATTTTAGAGCATTGTTTCCTACTATTCTTTAAGAGCACCTGGTGACCCAAATATCTCATTTCCTATTTCATTACATTAATTTTATCCACAATACTAAAATTTAATAAAAGAATCAATATTTCATGTAAAGTAGTTATTTAAAACATTTATAGAGAGGAGAGAAATCTGTAAGTTGCAGAAACAATAAGAACTGAACTGACGCAGGAAATTGATGTGTTAAATTTTTCTTAAAATAAAAAAAATCGAAATGAATAAAGAACTAGATAAAATTTTAATCTAAATTTTGAATGCATGCAAACTGTGTGAGATGCCTTGATTAATACCACACAGCAAATTAACAACTACGTTGGATGACAGGTGCTTCACTAGGAGTCACACTAGACACCATTTAAGACACTTGTGCCTTAAAATTAATTTTTCAAAAATGTTAAACACCATTTTACTCATTTTGCATTGAGCTATACATCAATCACTAATATATCTGACAATAATCTGAACCATAAGTCCCCAATCATGCAATAAAGCTGATGTTTTTTTTTTCAGAATTCCTAATCTCAGTAAATATTTATAAAGACACACTTTACAAATTATACTGCCCAAATACAAATTTGAGGACTAATACCCAGTCATCCCAGAAAGACAATTTGTTCAACCTTGGTGACTACAGTTTTTGTGCACTCAAATCCAGTTTCACTCCACTGCATTCTTCCTTAAGCTTAAGAAAAGTGGCATTAAAATTAACTACAATTATAAGTATACAAATGATAATGGACCCCTTTTATCATACCTGTAGTCTCGTTCATCTTCTTCCTTGAATTTCTTCAGCTTCTTCACAGACACTAATGGAAACTGATTTAACTCTATACTTTTCAGAGATTCTTTGTCAGAGCAGTCTCTCTTCCGCTTGGGAACTTTTCCTTTATCACAGACAACTAGGGCCTTTGGCCCACCACCCTCCACACACTCCTCCTTCACCACCTGTCTCTCACTCTGTACATGGTCCACACCCTCCTTTGTGCTTTGTGCACTACCACTCTCCTCACCTGTCCTCACAACATCTATAGATGCCTTCCCAGACTTTGATTTCCCTGACTCACTACGATGCACTATAACATCCCCCACCACTTCCGACTCTTGCGAAGAAGTGGGAACTTCACTCACATCAGTCTCGAGTATTGTCACTAGTGAGACAGTCTCACCAACCACTTTCTCGTCCTCAGACTTGGCCTCCACACTGTTTGACTTAGACAAGAGGGTTTCATCAACATCCTTTGATACTGACAAAGATAGCAACTCTCTTGGTCTTTTCTTCTTTCGTTTGACAGGGAATCCTGTCCTGTTGATACTTTTCTTCCTCCTAACCCGCTTCTTCACCACACTCACAACCTTCTTCATTATATCACTTGCCGTGAGCTTTGTTACGTGAACCCTAACATCCCGTATGATCTTCCTCTTCTTCCGCTTACCAGGGCTCTCATCTCCACCTTCCCCTTTGTTGCTATTATCCTTTTTCCCTCCATTGTCTACTTCCTCAGTGCCAGATGCAGCTTTTACACTGCTAGGGTTGGGTGTCTCACTGGTGGGGTTAGAGAAAACTGTTGATGACACCACTGCCGAGATGGCTGAGTCAGCAGGGGCCAAAACTACTGATTTGGTGACTACGGGTGAGCTGAGAGTGGGAGAAAGATTTGTTGTGGAGTCTGTGGCACTCGAACGATTTCTCAAGGGGGGTATCCTTTTGGGTTGCGGTGAGAGTGTACTAGGGGTTGGTGCGGCTACTGAGGGAGATGTTGGAGATTTGGGATTGCAGCTGCCATTTGTCTGCATTTCTAAGCGGTGCCTTTTCTTAGGAGTTGCAGCCACAGGGACAGAATTTGAATGGGCAGGGGTGAGACTGCCAGGGATAGGGATGACTTGCTGTTGGGGATTTGAGCACAAACCAGTTTTTGCTATAGAATTCTCATTACTTCCCTTGTTAGGTGATGCATACCTCGTAATGCATGCCTCAATGGCCTCATCAATAGAATTCCTATGGCCTTCACTCCCACCTTTGAATTTGCCATCAACAATCTTGGCAGCTGCCTGGCTCACCCTTTCTGATGATTTTGGCATTGAAACTATCTTCTCGGCCGATTTTGGAGTCAAAGTAACCTTCTCTAAGGACTTTGGAGTTGAAGGAGTCTTTTCATTGGACTTTGGAGAGGAAACCACCTTATCATTTGACTTTTCTACATGAACCGATTTGCCAATGGCTGCTGTTGTTCTTGATGGTTCTGATGTGGAATCTGCAACTGTTACCTCAGAAGTTGATGGCTGACTGGCTGTAGCAGACACATGGTAATGCCTCTTTTTAAGAGGGAGTCTCTGCTCATTTGATTCTGCTCTCTCTCTTCCCTGAAATATATTATCAGGTGTAATTAACATAGAAGAAATCAAGTATAGGGTAGTCTTTCATATGAAAAGAGTTTTATACACTTTTTAAAGAATTCAAAAAATAAACATTCGATTGTCCCAAGGAGCATGTAGGTTATATTGTATTAACACCCGAGGCATACTGCATAACAAGGTCACAGGTTATTCAATTAATATAATTTCAACAAACAATAAGTCCTGGTAAAGATAATGTTTTATTTAACATTTATAAATTACAGAAGGAAAAAATTGTATATAATGCATTTTCTCTTTTTTTTAACCAACCTCCTTATTCAAGACTTCACTGATTCACATATTATTTAATCCTCCCTCATGTGCTCTAAAACCCCTTTAAATTAAGGTTAATAAGAACTAGGAGTTATTCATTAGATGAGATTTGTTGAGAATAAGAAACAATCTGAAACTGAGTTCAAAGACTGTGATAGACACTGTCCAGAAATGAATAGAATGGTTCCAATATTTTTAATACAGCACAAGAAGCACCTAATGTTTAGTGCTATGCACAAATAAACTAAACATACAATGACATAGACATACTTGGATCACTCAATAATGAATAACCCTAGATTCGATTGGTAGCTCTATCTTCTCCAAACTAATAAGCTCCCATGTAACCAGAGGGTATACATTATAATTATAAATACACTGTTTGGATAATAACTAAGACAACCAAGATCAAGGAAAATTTCATTACAATTAAAACTTATATTTTCTGATGCTCTGGAAATTGTATAAAAAAACTACCTACTACTTTTTGATGGACACCGAGACTAACCATAGAAACCCTTCTATGCCTTGGTTTACAAATTACTAAAAAAAAAATAAAAATTAATGAAAAGAATAGGAACATTTCAACTCACCTTTGGAACCTCTACAGCATTCTTTTTCATTCTCCGCTTCCCCTTTTCCTTTCCACCATCTCCTTCAGTCCCAGACTCCTTGTCACTGGTGCGTGACCTCTCACTGCCTTTCCTCTTCTTTGCCATCCTTCTCACTCGGAATATTGAGGGCAAAAGGATTTCACCTGGCTTAGGTGTGGGCAAAATATTCCGTGAGATGGTGCACTGCTGCAGGAGCCGCACAACTGTTTCCAAGCTGTCGAGAAAAGAGGGGTCAGCAGGAGTCAAACTCCTTCGCTTTGGTCGTTCCTGTTTCCTCAACTTCTTCTTCTTCCTTTTGTGCTTGTGGACTACAGTACTGCCAGAGTTCTTATCTGAAACTGGAACCTTTCCAGCCTCATCTTTGATTACAACTGGATCACTAACCTGACTGCTGCAAACAGCTTCTGAAGCAGCAAATTTCTGAGAGTTTGAGTGTAAACTAGAATGGTGGAGTTTCTTTTGTGAACTTGACCGATTGCCTCCTGGAGACTGTGATGTAGAGCATGGTTGTTTATTCATATCACTTGTTGCTTCATTCTTCCCCCGATTTCCACCAACCGGAGAGTTCTTAGTAGGAGTGTCTTGCGTTGGACCTTTGGCCCCTCCATCTGAAATGCCTTTGGTGTCATTCTTTTTAACTTTTTCACCTGCACCCAACACTTCCACCTTGAAACTCTTTCTTCTTCCACTTTTCTTCTTCTGCAAGCCTGCACCCATTTTGTGAAGGGGTCTCTCAACCTGCACCACTTTCTTCACCCTTCTTATTTTCCTACTCCTTGCCAACTTCCGACTCCTTTTCATTCCAATACGACTGGAAAGTTTTACAGAACTATCACTTGTTGGGTTCACAGCATCAGGCCTTACAACAGACATATTACTATCTACCTTGGCTAGCCTGCTATTGGGCTCAACAAGCTTGTTACATTGTTCTAATCTTCTGTTACCGACAACATACACACCACTTGATGTATCAACTAAGTGCTCATCTGGCCCAGGCTTGATTAAAACACAGGACTTGCCTCTCCTATTTCTTGAGTTGTGACCGAAACGCTGCTCTGTTCTGACAAGTTTGGATACAACACTGTAGTCATCACTGGTTCCAACATTCTCCACCGCTGAGGATGAAGACACCCCATCCCTACACATTTGTGAGAGGAAGACATCTGAACTCCGTTGGATGCCTCTTCCAACTCCATTACCCCTACCAGCTCGACATTTCTCCTTCCGTGTAACCTCTGGCAAGGGCAAATTGGGTTCTAACACAGGCGGTGCTTTCTTTGGCCTTCCAGGACCTCTTCTAATTGGAACAGGAGATGGTGGAGGAGGTCCATCCTCCACTACTAAAGCTGCTTGTTTCCGCCGAGACCCTTTCTCTGCAGCAGATGTCTCACCATCATTATCTGCTTCTGCCACATTGACAGATGAATCACAAGCCTCCTTCTCTTCAACCATATTCGACGGAAAGCTTGTTTTCTTACTTCGTGGCCTTCCTGGACCTCTTTTCTGACGTGAAGGGTGCCTATCGCAAGGTGTTTTGTCTGACTGTGAGCATTCTTTTGATTGCCTCGTCCCTACACCACCGGCATCTGATGAGCGCAAAGTCCGCACATCATTACGGTATGAATGTGCATCCAAATCAGAGTGATGGACCGGCCTGGAGACTAAATCATTTGCAGATTGATCTTTGGGACCAGATGGAAGCACTGGCACGGGGGGAGGGATCACGGGATAAGAAGTATGGGGAGGGACCACAGTTTCTCGGGTGGAAGATGGTGAGCTCCCTGGAGGGGGTGGCGAAGATATTGGAGGGTGAGCGGGGGAATCGTGTGTCGGTCGATCCGATGCAGGTGAACAGGATGGGTGAGGTGGAGAGCCGGCTACAGACTGAATCCCACTGTCGGGGGACACATTTGAGACAGAACAATCCAAACGCATGTACGATTCGAGCTCAGGCATATGGCCATGCAGGGAACCTGAGGAGAGTAAACATCCACGCGTGGCACCTTGGACCTCCAGGGCAACACATTCACCTTCCTCTACCACTGTCCCCCTTGCCAACCTTGGAGGTCTCCCCCTGACACGCACAGAGGGGACCACTGTTGAATTTGATGCTGCTGTTGCACGCTTTGGCTCCATTACCCTACCAACATCCTCAACACTCTCACCTTCCACCACAGTTGGGGAATGCACTCTGATCCTGGAGGAATCTGGCGCATCCCCCCGAGTTAGCACACCTGTTTTACCTTCTGATCGATGACCCCTGGATAGTATTTCAGTCCTTTCCACAAAGCGCCTTAGCAAGGTTGATGAGTACACTCCCCTACCCCCACTCTCCTTCCCGGCCCTTACACCCCCCACTTCCTCTTCCTCCGTTGCATCTTCCACATCCCCACCACCACCGCCGCCGCCGCCGCCGCCACCACCACCACCACCACCACCACCAGTGTCATGCCTACGCCTTGTGGTGACCCCACGCTTCCTCGGCACCGTTTCTGATGCATACGTGAAACCTTCCGCTTCCGGCCTCAGCCTCTCGTTTGCCGGCAGAGGCTCCTCATATAAATTAATACGTTCAATGGCTTCGCTCACAATCCTCTCAGGTAATTCAACATCACTGCCTGACTCTGCATCCTCCCCCTCTGCCTGTGCAGCTTCTGCCTCTCCAGAGGCAGCACTTTTCACTGTAGCACTCTTGCAGCTACTTGTACCCCTGCTTGCAGCCCCTTCTTCGGTCTCTGCCCTGCCACTCTCAGAACCAACATCCTCAAATCCATCAAAAGGTGGACCATCGTCATTAGTTCCTGTTGTTGTCACATCAGGCAATATGGCAGCTAGGTCCTCCTGGTTAATGACCTGAGAAAAAAGGAAGTTGCACTCCAATAAAAAATCAATATTAAATGGTAACCTTACAGTAATATTACTAGTAATATCACAGGCAAGAAAAAATTATAGGTAATTGTAAATATTCAAGTTATCCATGCATCAAAAATTGTTGGAATAATAATAATTTTTCATAATGACACAAATGCAACAGGTTGAACGAAACAAATTACAGTAAATAACAAGATTATATCTCAGGCAATTCTGCCTAAATTAAAGCATTTCATGATTACCAATTTTAGTGAATTATTTTTAATCACAAGTGGTAAAGAAACGATAAAACTCAGAAGGAAGTACTCCTCAATTCTTCTTTATTTATTGCTAATTCTCTAGGGCCTTTATAGTTAACGGAAGGTTGTCTTGGCCATACAAATATTACAGAATATTTTTTGTTTGAGAGGGAAACAAGAGAGAAAAGATAACAATAACTGAAAATATCAGGAAAAAATGTGCAATTGATATTTTTGCTTTCCATTAATATATTCAGACATTTTAATTATTCAAAAAAAAATCATATTACACTATGTTTCAATATGAACAAGAGATGCAGAACGTAGTTGCTTGATAATGCCATTCACGTTACAAAAGGTAATTTTTATATTAGCAGAGAAATAGATCTCCAATTTACTTAACTGATAAAAGCACGTGGAACTATTATTTCAATCAGGTACATAATTACAAATGAAAGTGATTGCATGATGGTACAACATCACCAATAATTATTGCTTGTGCAATTAAAATGGTATAAAATATGATGGCCTACCAGTTGTTGGCCTTTGGTTTTCAGTATCACTCTCAATTAATCCAGCATATTTATTTCCACCTTGGAATCACTTTTTATATAATTAAGTAAGATTTTGAACCATTTATTTAGACAAAATATGCATTAAAAAATAGGGGATATCACAACAAATTCAAATGAGCAAGTTCTTAAATTACATTAAGTGTAAGCTGTGAAAAAAAATGAAAAGAAAGATTACCCATATTTTTATGTGACATCAAATGCACATTAAGGTGAAGTTGTTCATCTCAATTTGGATTTTTGTTTGTGGGAAAATATTAGCATTAACTATTATCATTTTCATAGAATTTAAAAGTATGAAAGTTAATACTATTCTTACATTCTTTCCACATACATATAAAAAAAAACAATCTGGCCACTGATCTCCCAATAATGAACCTTTGCCTAATGAGCATAGTCTATTTTGGGTCCTTTAACCCATGTATTGCCAGCCTACCGGTGTAGGCAAAAAATACCAGGGAATTTTTCGATTTGTACATTTTTGATTAGAAATTTTTACAAAATCTAATACTAATATTTTGAAGTAAAATTGAAATATTACTTTCCATTAAATGTTAAGGATAAGTAATAAAATTATGTGACTCACTGAGACGAGTGTGTCAGATCATAAATAAATTCATTCAATAGATTGGGCAGTGCATTTTTCGCTCAATACCCAGATAGGACAGATAAATCGGCCAGCTGGCACTCTAAGTTTAGGACTTCAAAACATGGTTATTTACTTCACTGAATAACTGGTTTAATATATTCCTTGATATCAATAAATCCCAAAGGAATTCACTTACTTGCAAATGCTCCGAGATCGCCAAGTCCTCCTCTCTGCCCCCACCCATCCTTCCAAGCTCTTCAGCAAGCTGTGAAATCTCAGCCACTTCCCCATCTGTGTCAGCTGATATGACAGAATTCCCACGAACGTGGGGAGGTGTGCCTCGACATCCAAAAGTTGTGGAGGAAGGGGGTGCCTGCGGGGCAGGGCCTCTCATTTCTGCTCCTCGACGAGTCCATGTACCTGCACCAGAGCCACGATTTAAAGTTGACGGCGGAGCCTGAAACACAGAATAACAATCCGTTAGCTAATGGCATTTGCTATGCAGAATCTTAAATATCTAAATACAGTGCCATGCTCAAATGCATGAAACTAAATCATTTTTGAAGACATTTTGGATTATTGGTGTAATACAGCATGTCATAAAACAATAATAATACCAGTCTTATTTCCTTGACAAAATTTGGACCTTCAGGTACTTTCTTTCATTTTAACAGAGTATTACAACACAAAAAAACAATGCTGTAGATGGAATTTTATTCTACAACTTTATAGTTAACAGGCAAGCTTGCTATCCACACCAGCTTTTACCATTCAGCAATAAAACCATAATTGATGACTTGTGAGGCATTTCAGCCATGAAACTAGTTTTGGATATACAGGAACTGTAGTTCCAATGAGGCAATCTCTCCCTTCTAATCATTATAAATAAATGAATTTAGGAGCTGTCATTTAATTTTGTATGACTCTAGGGGAAGGGGGAGTATGCATTTCATTACGTTTCCTTACAGTGGGTGGAGTGGGGTGTCAGTAAGAATCTTATTTAAGGCTTATATTATGCTACTTCAGGCACAACTTAAATTTGTGGGGTGGCTGCCAGTTTATAAGACAAATATCATTCTAATTGAGAATGTTTACCACGATGGACGAGCATGTAGTGGGCTGCATAAATGAGCATTATTTTCCTTATAAAAATATTCCTTTTTACAATAGCACCAATAATCATGTAAGAAGGGGAGTGAGGGGTCCACTACAGATCCTCACTGTGTTAAGGGAATACTTCCTCCTTGCTACCTTTATGTTCATTAATTCATAGGGTATATGCCACATAAAAATTCATAACTCTAATGTAAGGAGACATTCATTAAAAATAATTTTCGCAACCACATAATTCTGGAGTTATTTTTCGTGCAAGAAGGTGGTGGAGTAAATACAAAGGCCATTTGATAAATAAGAAGGGATTCTTATTGTAATGCACAATTATATCAAAATTCTTTCTCCTGATCGCTTGTACCATCTCTACACCACAATGCCAACATACATGTAATTGTAGCTTTATTGTACAGACGGTCGAATATAACTAACTTTAAAAATGTTTATGCTGCCAAATATTCTCCATTACTGTTGATAATGTAAAATCAAGATTTTATTGCCAAGAAATGCTACAGGTGGTATTTGATTCATTTATTTTATTTGATTTACTACTTACTTATCATGACAAATTTTCAAAAAAGGTTAACCACTACTGGTCAACCAGAAACTAGGGATTCAATAAATATTACATATGTAATATTTTTCAGAAAATTTAGGCGTTCGCATTACTGCTGCATTCATTGACATCAATCTAACACCATTAATATTATACATTATAAAATACGAAATAAATAGGATTGGGCGTGATTGACCCTCTTGGCGCAACAGAAATTTGGGAGGCGCATCAGGCAACATTCAAGTCCCAGATGAATTCAACGCAGGGTCTTAAAGAACGACTTTAGACTTCACGAGGTAAGAACTCACACACGTGACTTTTCACCTCGAAAATGTTTTCGAGGCGTGGGCGCGGCGCACGATACAATGCTCAACCGAAAGGAAGGAAATGGCACTTCAGTCTCCAGGGCGACGGTCAAGCAAGGGACGTCCTTGAGAGCGAACGAGAAGAACCTATCGCTTGACCA
>LYUA01001439.1:197832-211642 GCA_002093875.1 Calopteryx splendens
CCCCCCCCCCCCGCGAGGCTCCCTGTCTCTCCATTCAATTTTCCGTTCCTCCACCACAGCAAGCAAGGACCCCGCCTTTACCTCTTTCAACAGATTATTTCCCCTCGTCGCGCCGGGAAGAACGAGCGTGAGGGCGGACGCGAAGGGGGAGGGAGGGGGAGGTGGTAGCTGGATCCATGTTATAATGGCCATGGAGAAAAACCGCCAAATTCGTCCCCTCTCGGCGCGCGGGACAAAAGAGGGAGAATTTATGCCGCTAATGACAACATGGACCCGCTTCGACATGGCCATAAATGGCTCAGGTGGGAGCGGGGTTGATCCCCCTCGCCCCTCCCCCCACACTACACACCCGCCCGCACCCTCCCCGCCAGGGAGAACGCACCTGTCTCGGCGGGCAGTGATTTTTTTAGGCGAGAGAAATCCTCATCATTCCAGTTTCTTTTTCTTTTTAGGGGCGACACTTGTTGCCGAAAGAGCAGCTCGAGCTTTTCTCATGCTGAATTGAATGTTGGGTCGTCCTACGCGACGGGGATACATTAAACACTGGGGCAGGGGAGGCATCGCCGTAACGCTGTTGCGAAACTGGAAATTAATAACGGCGGCTGGTTTTATTTCGTCAAGAAAAATGCTCTGGCGACGTCTGGATGGAACGGCTGGAGAGGAAGCATCCGCAGAGCCGTTGGGATGAGCGAACGCCCAGTAGTGAGGTCCCCTGTACTCGTAGGCTCGTGAGACACAAAGGAACATGATCTTGCTATTATTGTTACGTTTTACTGCGTGTTACGGCTCGTTGAAACGATGACACATCATCATCGACTATTAAAGCTTTATCGCACGACACAAACCACCTTTTGCCCTACTTCAATTCCTTCTGCGACCACACATACTTCCAACACCCTGCCTTTCGCCCAAAATGTCCATTCTTCTCCTACCTTTTTTTCTTTTTCCCTAGCATTAATTTCCCCTTCTATCACAGCGTTCAACGTCCATGAGTCCCACTCAATGCATCTTCCATCTTGACTCGCCAGCCTTGGGATTTCCCCCACTAACTCCCTCTCTTACTCCACAGTAACTCATGCTTGTTTTTCTTTCCGAATGTCCGGCATTTTTTCATCCTCATGCCCACTTCTCAGAAGCTTCCATTCTGCACTCATCAGCTATTTTCGGTGGCCATGTCTTTGAATCATAAAAGCGCTACGACTGGGCATATAACTTGAGTTAATATTTAGCCATTTCAAAGTAATATTCTTTTTTTTACTGGTCATATTTCTTAACCGTATGCCTACGATTACGTACCTATAACTTGAGCTAACAAATAAGTTGTGCACCGTGATATTTTTTGCATATGATGAGTGCATAATTTTGTGTCAAAACGAGTATTTCGTGATTAGACCAATGACATCTTGCTCCGAAAGAAACAAATGTATTGGGCATCGAAAGCACCACACTGAGTACGGTACACATATTTTACTAGCCTCTCTTAATACTTCTGTTCATTTCGATCTTTACATTTTCTTCACCTCATTCCTATTCAATTAACTTCGCGTTGATCGTGTTGATAACCAAAGATAATAAATCCCACTTACTATACTACTCAATTCCCGATTATACTAATTACTCCAAAAATAAAAACCTTTCTAATGGCGAGCTATATACATCCCAGGACCGCACTTACGGAGATTCATTTCAGCCGTTACTCCGATGCCATTTTGTTGCAATATACTGGGGGCTAATGACAGATGAACTGCCATCCAAAAATTTCCCATAAAAATGCCAAATCACGGAAAAAGATTAAACACGTAGTACGTGGGTAATAAAAAACCCAATTGCAATTAAATACGTGTTTTTCACGACGCTAGATTAGAGACGAGTGACAAACTGATTGCCCTCTTGAGTGCCTAGTCTGAAGTGAATCGCAGGGGGGCTACAGTGACATCAAATTCCATGTCTAAAAGTCATTACCGACAAAAGGGACGCAGAGAGCAGTCTAACAGCTTTTTTTGTAAATCTGTAAAAATAGCGGAAGAGGGGCTTTGGGGTGAGCAAACATAAAATTCCGAAAAGGTAGTCAGTCGTCCACCGCGATCACAAGAATGAGGAGACGAAGGCATGTGTCGGTGAGTGTGTGGTATGCGTGGTGTGTGTCCTCCTTCGACAATCACTCAGGGACGAACGGACGGCGTCTGACACTCTTCCCCAGCCCATTAATTCCTTATTCCTAGAAGAGAAAGCTGCACGAACAACGGGCCGATCTTTCATAACACACTCATCGTACTCCTCGTTTTTTTTTAACCGACCTCAACATTTGTTGACGCTTAATTGAACCGCGCAACTCCCAAGCCAAGTTTGCAACCGCTAAACACATTTAAACGCCTTTTCACTCACTACACTCGGCACTTAACGAGGAAGTCATTCGATTTTGTTCAAAGTGGATTTCTCCTTTTCGTTCGAGTATTCCAGAAGTTTAGTCGCTGTGAAAGTATATCTGCTCGAAAATAAGTGAAAACGGACTCAAAGCGATGAACGATAACTATAAACTCGTACACCCATCCAATCATGAATGACGTGCTTTTGCGGAGATATCAAATTGACACGGCACGGCACTTGGCTTTGGAAATTCATTTAAATTTCTACATTTTCTTCTATTTATTTGAATATCTTATTTATTGCGGAGTGGTAGTCCAGTGGACACAGCGTTGAACAAATGAATTGAATCGCGAGCGACCCGATCTAATATCCAAGTGGTGCGATTTACTTATAACTAGAACTTCGTGGTATACCGAACGGTGTCACAGAGAAAGGAACTGGTTCCCATATCCAAACCATTCCTTGGGTTGATCACAATTATTGTGGTATTATTTATTCATTTCAGCTCACTAATGACAAATGAACTCAGCTACGAACGGAAGGTTCAGGAATTACGACTGCTTTACTAAATTGAAACAATATACATAGTCTGCATATAAACACACAATTATATTTACATGCACACCCATAAACATCGTAATATTTCTTTCTGGGGCCATCTATTAGAATTCTGACGATGATGAAGCGGTAGGTTACATAAAAAAGCTTTCAACATACTTTTTTCAAAAGGCTAACCTTGACTACGCAAGGATGAATAATGACAATGAGATGGATTTCTCCACAGTAATTATATGAGCGCAGAGACTAATTGGTTGACGACGAACACAAGGGGAAACAGCGAGTAAGAAACCTCATACTTTTAGCTACATACCGTATCAGATCACATATGAGTTTAAAATATGCCTGAAGTACCACCTCTGCCACTACTCTGTCCGCATTAGCCTAAGGACATTTGTTTACTGCGTAAAATTTCTACCACACGCCATTATCCAGTAACACCGAACCGAACGTTAAAAAAATACACGACACTTGCCTGTTAATCTCGCCTCGATTCGTTACATATGGAACGTATTACACTCGCGGATACGGATCGAACAATTTCCCATGAAAGTAAATAACTCAACTTCCTGCTTCAAGAGGAGTGCAGGTCGACCCGAGGCGAGGGCATGCGAAATGAAATTTTCGACTCGCGAAACGGCCGCTAAGTGGCGCTAGGGAATGGGTTGCCGGGGAAGGGAACGGGGTCGGGTTGGGTCAATCAGACGGACGGGGGCGGGGAGCGGGCGTGGAGAATTGGCACGAGCAGGCGTCGGCGGTCGAGGAAGGAAAGCGCAACCCGCGCCCCTCCGACCCGACACTCCCCGGCAAATTACGGCGATTGATAGGCTCGCCCGGCTGCGGGATCACAGGCCCCCCATGTTGACGAGCGATAGGGCGAGGCGGAGAAAGCTTTTATTTTTCCAACGTCTCAATTCTCACAGTGTCCATAAGCTGACAAAATTGATAAATTCACGTTAGAAGTAGTTCAAAACACTGAATTCGCTGCAATGGCATTTCCACCAGATAAAGATACCCGCTCTCAGTTCTACAACTAATTGCTTTAACTCCCAACCCTGGTTATTCATCTTAGGACTATTCGAATTTCACAATTTTTCAACAGTTTTGGTGACGGTTGGACCCTTTTGTAACTATCTATTTGAAACCATTTCCAGTTTTGCGTCAAACAGTTTTTCATCACCCAACTAATCTCCCTGGAACCTAGTGCACTTTATTTTCCGGTATCTGCGATATGCGTATTGGAAAAGTTGACAATTTTCTTTTTTCCATTCCTCAATCATTAATGAAGAGCCGCCGGCACATTCCATAGCTCACATTTCACATTACTACATTGAAGTTATTGAAGGTATTAGGTGTACAATTGGGAGGAATGTAAATATTTCAGGCTGTTGACCCAAGAGAAAGTGAATTCTCAAATTTGAAACATTATGCCTATGGGAAAGATTGACTCTCAATTAGTAAATATACTCGATTTTTGTCGCAAATTTAGCCAACGTATTAGGAGGAACTGCCTACATTTTAGGTGCTAATTTTTCAGTGTTTCATTCGCGGTGATATTCTTGCAGTGACGGCAGATCATTCCTCGGCAGTTTTGAGCAAATATAAGTTTTTTTCCGCGACAATTAGATCCTTTGTTCCGCTTCAAGTCAAATGACTGGCAAAAGAATGCCACACGAAATAGTTTACGTATTTGTACACTTTATCATCATTTACGGGGTCAGGTGGGAGAAGGGACTATTATAGCCTCAATCTCACCCCAATAAAGACAATTTATTAATATCATCCTCCACACAGCGAACGACGATACGAGGTATTACCTAGAGGAGTCCCTTTTCTCTCGGTCGCACTTCGCCACGTCGTTTCAATCATCCTCCTCAAATCTATCGTAATTCAAAGAAATGTGGACGTTGTACAAATTCATAGGGGTTTATTCTTGCTCAAATTAAATACCTGAATTAAATATTAAGACGAACGCAAAAAAATGCGGAATTCATTGAAGGTTTATTCAGGAGAAACTTCAGGAAAAAAAAACTTAGTACAATTATTAATAGCAGATGATCCCAATAAAAAGACTAGTGCTATGCAACGAACAATTAATCTAATACCTACGCTAAAAGCTGTAACTCATATTTAATTATGTACTTAAAATACAACTACCTTTACTCCTTTAATTTTCATACAATTTGTGCATCTACATTTTTCAAATGAGTCCTCCAGCCGTGATGCGCACTGATACGCACGAAAACGAAGAGACGGGGAATGAAATCAAAATTTCAACTTTATTGCATCTGTTTAAATTTTTTTTCGGCCCTCCACTATTGGGTTGAATCTATGGAGAGGCGCTAAAATGTTCATTATATGAACCTAATTTCATCAACGGGTCAAAAGTTGAGAAAATACACTCTAGACAAAGGCCAAACAAAGTTATTCACCGGCGTTCGAAAAGCTTCACTGCCGCGTTTTGAATTCTGAAGCGTCATGATTCACCGAGGCCAAATAAAAAGGTTGTCGCTCCGCTGAATTTACACGAGTGAAATTAGATCTCCGCACCACACAGGCCCACGGTTCAATGGCTTGATGCGATGAACGACAAAGCACTAAACCGCAGATAAGGCCGAATTCAACCACATTCACACCCATTGATTAAATGGCTACCTTTCATGCTCCTCGAGTGGTTCGGATTTAACTACAGGAACAGGACACCTTTCAGTCCATAGGCGTTTGATGGGATGACTTTGGCTTTTGCGAACGAGATTACCCATTGACAAGCACCCCTTCGAAAAACTGAACAAATTTCGGGAAGGAATTGAGGCAGTTCAACATTTTATTCATAAGTTTAAAAACAGTAAACGAAGAATGTAATGCATGACACAATCCGAATTTGAGCTAAAAAAAGTGAAAATTATTAAAAATCAGCATATTAATTTTTTGCAGTTATTTTCCCAAACTAGGCTGTCATGACTCGTGTCATCAGCCAAATCCCTTTTCAGACGGAATAAACACTTGAGAACGAAATTATTATGGATTTTATTTGGCAACAAAAGTTACGAATTTTCATTTAAGTGGGCAACTATTTGATTAACTATATAAATAAAGCGTGAAATGTTATAAATATTCTCACGATTGCTTGCGAGCATTTACCAAACGCCGAAAATTGAAAACCCAAAAGTTAATAGGGGAGATTTAGGAGACCATCACTGATAAAATATAGATTTCACATTATGCGTTTCCTGTGATAGAGAATGACTGCATTTTAGTTTATTCTGGTGGTATAGCTGCTCGAGTGATACTAATTAACTAGTTAATGGAAAACAATTAATATTTTTGGTAAGATATCATAATACCCAATTTAAGTTAATGTTGGACCTGCCGTCACGCATCTCTAAATTTTTATCATAATTAGCGCTAATTACTACCCGTGATTCGTAGAATACAGAGAAACTCCTCGTCTGCCTGGCCCTGCGATACAATATTACTTCTTAGGTAGGACTAAATAACTCATTATTATTTTTCTAAAACATTGTTCCGATACTAATTCCGCAAGGGCAATGAAATTGAGGACAATGGCGTTGGGCTAATTTACAATGATCATGCCTTCATTGAAACCCACGTTATTTGAAGCAAATGAGGCACAAAAGGTGATCCTTGAAACGTACTCCACAGTAAACAGCTTCTCGTCCGACGACTATATATAATATTCGAAGTGCTTTGATAGGATATACGGTAGTACTTGTAGTGAAAGTATTTATCAGGAAAGGCGTTCGACTGCTGAGGCAACTTGACACAAAACAAGATGGGTTGGGGAGTGTAAGGACTTGAAAGAGGAAAGATAAAGGCATCACACTTGCTGGCATTAGCGAACTCATCGGTAAAGACGTGGTTCAACATTTACCGTCACATTCAATGGATGGAGTCTCAAGCTAACATTTAGTAGAGATACCTCCGAAATCCACCTAAGCAGCAATTAAAAAAAGTAATTACCATTAAAAAATCTGCTAACTCCGGGTTTTGAGCCCAGACTTTCGGGTGGCAAAGCCAGTACATTAGCTACTGCATCAATTCCCCACGATCACCGATCCTTTTTGGTGACGCGCACCGCCCATCCGACAAACACCGAACCAAAAACTTAACATGAATTATAGACTTGAGCCCGTGCTGACGACTGGGCGACCCACCTTCTAAATAGGTCAGGATCGCCTTGAGCATTGAATTATGACAGAGCAAGCATCTCGCGGGGCCCATTCGTCGGAAGGCCTTGGGAGTTTTCCCGGACTCCAATCCCCTCATTTTAAAGACGATGGGGATACAATGACGAATCGATTTATGCGTACTTACACATTGATCACGGATTACAGAAACGAAAGTTCTCCCGGCACAAGAGAACGTGTTCACTTTTCGCTTCCGATTCCGTATCAAAAAACTAGGTCGGACAGATGCGTACGAGAGTTTTTTTTCCCCACGAAATGGCGTCTTAAGCCGTCTGGTTGGTTTACTGCCTCTGGCGTGATACATGCGACTTTAACAGCGGAAATGACGAAAAGAAAGGTTGCGAGTTTATCACAGTGCGAAGCGTTCAATATTATCTGCTGCGGGGGTTGGGGGGGAGGGAGGGGAAATCGCGAACGTTGTACTTCTGACAATTTCAAGACACTTCTTTGTAGAAGGAACTTGAAAAGCACGCAACGGTATCGGAAAATAGGACTTATAAACCCAAAATAACAGCACTTTAACGTACTCAAAAAAATATTTGTCCCGAAGATGACTGTCGCAAGATCATATACTATTTCTGAGAAAATGTAAAAAATAATGTAGCATACACCCATCAAATTAAAAAATTCGAAGTAAAATGAGATCAAAAACAGCTAAATAATTTTTAATGGCAATATATAGATGACTGTGCTTTTTTCAGGTAGATACTAAATCATGGGAGTGAATATGGAAAACCTAGAAATAATTTGAGCCACTTGGATACACAATTTTAAAAAAATATGAAAGTGCGTGTTGATAAAGTTAGTACCATGGTAATCAAGAGGGCTGACCAAGAAGATACTAGCCAACGTGACATAGGTTTGCGGTGGAAGGGGATAATAAGAATGGCAGTATATAAATGATAAAATAGAATGGGTAGATGGTAAGAATACGGAATAATTGTGTTAATTACAACATTTGATTGAGCTAGTTTTGCCGAATTGTTAATTGAGTGTTGAACCGAAAATATCGTAAGTGTGATCGAGAATCGAGTCGGAGAAACCACGTGGCTCAATGGATGCTCTACCACTGCTATCCCACGTAATTTTATAGTGTAATTTTTTTGCGGGACACTGATTCCTTCAAGTCACATAGCATCCAAACATCAGTTCATAATTTCCCATGTTCGAGCTCCGACCTCGATTTTTCAACGGTAATATGCATCCCGAGTTAAACGTTGTTTCCCCATTCCCTCCGCTATTATCGTGGGGTGGGGTATCGCACAGAATTTTGAACACGTTTCGGAGTGTCGCCATGGATTTTGGAAGGCACCGACCCAGAAGTTTGGCTTTCGATGCGTGTCCGACCCGAACGAAAATCTCACCACACGCGGGGATTCTCGCCAAGAATTGAGCAAACGGTGACAAAAACCTCTGCGAAAACGCAGCGAGATCTGCGGGGAGGAGAGGACAGCCGTTCGGAGAGCTTGCCCCTTTTGTTTCAAGCGCGCGCGCGACTGGGAGGCGAAGGAGATTCCATCAGCATCAAAGGTACCATCAAAATACGGCAGCGAACATTCTTCCGACACATTACTCAGATTCCCCGACCAACGAGATCAAAGCAACCCCAGACAAACACGCACGAGGGAAAACATTTCGCTCGAGAGGAAGTGGACGGAGCAGGGGGTGGGAACTGGGTGGGGGAGACGCTGGGGCCGGCGGACGGTTAACCTGACATATCAAAAACGACCGACGGGTATTGATTCGTCGGAATCGAACGAGTGTGGGAAAGATAAATAACAGAATGGAGCTCGGGCGACGGAAAATGAAGAGCGAGTCCTCGCGCGCGACGGCGGAAGCGACCCACATCGGCGGCCACGTCCGTCACCGCTGCAATGATCATCCCTACCTTCCCCCCGCCCCCCCCCCTGCTCCCTTTTTCTCGCACTCAATGGGCCTCTGGCCCAGCGCGAATCGGGGCGCCGACGTCTCACTCCCACCAACCCCCCCCCCCCCGNTGGAGGGTGCTCGAAATCCTTCCGAGACCATTCCCGCTCCCGAACAAGAGGCCGCGCATTAACATCACGAACCGTTTTAGATATTTGTCGAGTCTCAAAAAAATGCATCCAAATCACGAACCACGTTTCACCACCCATCTTCACCACCTGTCCTCCCCAGGCATTGGATGACAAAGGCGTACGGAGCATGATGTGAATTAAAAATCACACACTTTTGAAGACGGTCGCTGCAACGCATGAGAAACGTTGATCCATTGAGCCACAATCGCAAACATACTTGAAAACCACCTTAGCTTCATCGAATCGCTGCAAAGCCCTGCAATCAATAGAGATTATATAATTTATAATACCAGGAATTCCAAGAGAAAAAAATCGTCCTTCGAGGACTAAACATTCCAAGTTTTATAAACAGATCTCTTAACATTTCTGCAATGGATAAAATTTCCTCATGAAAAAAATTATGTGAAACATACATAATATACATTGCAAGTCTGGGCAGTATGTTTTGAGTCATAATATTATCATGTGGACCAAAATCGCAGCAATCAACCCGAAGGCCGGTTTGGTAGGTGAGGGTATTCACACACAAGGGTAGGGTGGCCAGTTCCTTCCCCTGAAACGCCTGTGATTTCCCAGGATGTCCTGCTACCCCGAAAAATGGTACACAGCTTGTGTGAAGCTGAGGGTGCCCAGAGTAGGTCGTAACCGGGAATCGAAACCGGGCCCTCCGGTCAGCAGTCCAGAGCTCTAGTCACTGGACTATATCATGTAGATTTCTAGCGAAAAAGGAAGCAGGAAACATTGTTTTCCTATCATACTGTCACAGGATTTTCTATTTCCGCGTCTCCAGAACGATTTCTGGCCGTTAAGAGTATATTCGAAGGGATTCGACCAATCTACCTCCCGAGACGGCTGTACCGTGGGGAAGGTAACACACTCAACCTCGAAATAATAAATGCCGACTGGGTTGAATTGAAAACTTTGGTGTCGCTTTGTACAAATTGTCTAGACCAGGAAAAAAAGCTCGTACCCATTCCCTGTTTTCCTTCAAAGCAACTATTCAAAACCTGATTTCGACATAACACCATTTCCAAGCGTGACACGGATAACTTTGTTTTGCTGAAACTGAATTATGAATGAATTTTAATGGATATGGATAGTGCGACAGTATATTTACCTCTAGTTGATATGGAAAATTTCCGATCAACTAGGAACCGAAGGCAGAGTATAAGATGCATACACATAATATATGTATCACATACACAATAAAACCCCAGGATGTCGGATGTCTCTACCGAGACGTTATTGTCGTGGAGCGGCAAAAGGCGGGCGTCCTGTCTGAAACGCTTTACACGATCGAATGCAACGATTTCTTTCCGCCCACGATTTTCCACGTTCACAAAAAAAAGGCGGTGCCGTTATCGTTTCCCCGAACTCCCAGCAGCGGGTACTTTGACAACCCCAGTGAAGTGCCATCAAAAATATACCTTTCGAATAGAAAAAACGGAGTTTATTCCCTTTTTATTACGTCTCTCGTTTTTCGGTCACGTAGCACAGAATCGTATTGGTAAATTGAGAGCAAAATTTAACCCGTGGGCATTCAATTTGTGTCATGCAACTAATGATATCCGCTGAAAACTTTTCACCCCTACCATTTATCACTTATCAACATTTATCCTTTGTCACTTTCAGTCGATATATGTCATTTGAGCACCATCGATTTGCAATCTATGTCACTATAGGCTGAGCCGAATTCGGTAGATTTCTCATGGACAGTAATAACAAAAACGCACGAGGAAACATTAAATACGCCTCATTAAATATAAAAAGGTATAATCCCGCATTACTAACAGGACTCGAGCGAACATCAACTTGAAGCAATAGGGTCAAAGGAATATTTTCAAATTAAGTCTACCTTCTAATTACGACGTTACCAAAAATAGATAAAAACAGGATTGGTACATAAATATTTTAGGTGCCTACTTAAAATACAATAATATTTGTAAGGTTCCGATTACATTAATACAGTGTCAGAAAAACGGAATCTTCAGGACAAAGAGGAAGTAGCGAACAAATACGTTCATAGTTCGCGGAAGTAACGGGAGAAGTTTAAAAAAATTCTCAGAATTATGACAGGCAACATACGGTCAAATAATGATAAAAGGCCGAAGTGCGCTATTTTCGTAATAATTGGCGACAATATGGGAGTACATAAAAACAAAATGGCGACATGAGCATTACATAAAAAATATGATACGTTTATCTAAAACATCATATAGGAATGTATAAAAATGTACACCTCTCTACAATATTGCATTGAAGAGTAATTGAGTATGCTAGGATGCGCATAAATACTGACTAAAATCGGTCCACACGGGGAGAGGAATAAGTCGATCGTGAAAGAATGTGAATTGGAAAAACCGATAGCACATAAGCATGAAGTGTGATACGATGGTTTAGACATGCTGAGAGAGTGGATGAAAGTCCAATTATCAAACTAATTAGGATTTTACTTACTTTGCCTACCTCGAAAGGGAATGGCGTGAAGTGCAAGTATGAATATTTTACATTTTTCTACCGTGGTTTACATTGATGCAACAAGGGAAAAGCTTAATTCATTTATCCGTAAAATATTTTGATGATACTTAATGGTCTTAACCATTATTAAAATTAAATTATTTCATGGTTTTTTAAATTTTAAAGGCGGAGGAACTTGAAATACCTAAATAACCACAAAATACAATTTCAAGATTTTTCTCAAGTTTTCTCATCGATGACATCTTTCACCAGCCACTAAGCACTGAATAAATATTCATTTAAAAATACAGCCGACGAACGTTCAATCAAATTAAAAACAAGATTTTCACCTAATACGGAACACTCACCGAAGGTTAACTGAAAAGATCTTCAACCTGTGAATCGCAAATCCTCACCATCCAGTGATATGCGCCGAAGAGAACGACGAGAGACAAGGAAATCGAACTACTACTGCACGGTGCTCCACGGCGATGTTTCTACTCACCGGGCGGAAAAAAACAAGGCTTGCTATTTTAGGACGACGATACCTCATTGAACGACAGCCTTCAAACCTCTTGCTGCGTTGACTGGGAAATCGAAGGCTTCACGGTGAATAAATATTGGCTCTCAGCAAAACGGAAGAGTCACCTTGGAAAAGGCATGAAGTTCAGAGGCTCAAAAAAATCTCGAAAATTTGACTGATCAAGCAATTCGAAATTTTATCCTTTTTTTTTGATAAAAACGAAATAATACGTTCGTATAACACTGACTGACAAGATTGAATTAAATAACTATCCTCTTGAGACTCATCTACTTTCGAGTGAATTAAATCGGAATCGCCCACCTCCAGTTTTAATTAACGATTTGGAAATTCCGGTCAACGTCTTCGTCAGAACGGAGGTAAAGGCCGAATAAAGACCCCGATTTGCATTCCATTATGAACTAGAACGAGTGGGATATGAAAGCAATAGATTAGGCTGAAGAAAGTAGAAGGCATGGACGATCTCATCGCCGTTTATCGATAATTTGAGGGACCCAAATTTTCGACTCTCAGACGGTCGCTTTTTGTAGACTGACACAGGTCGGCCAACTCCGACTCAATATCACCAAGATTTTCCACTGGCTTGTCTAATACTTTATTCAAAAGAAAAAAAATATCACTATTCGTAATATACTGAGTGGCATATTGATTTGAATTATCGGTGTCCCTTATCGGTTTTTTACTAAGCCACTTAGAGCGCGCATCAAATATATGATCGTATCTAATTATTAGAGCTGTGGAACAATATACTACTCGAGCCCGAACCGATAGGTTATTTTCCGATGGATGGATAGGATTTTTTATACGGCACATCAACATATAAGTTTAGCTATTAGCACCAGAATTACTTTCCGACATCACCTTTCCGTCTCGAGGAAAGATACCTGAATTACCTGAATACCTGAATTCATCAAATTACGAGGTGTGAAAATTTAATTTCCGGAAAGGCCGCATCGCGTGGTTGGGGTGGTGAGTTGGACAAACATTTGTACTCGAGCATTTCCAGACATGAGCCAACTTGTGCTTACATCGAGCGCAGACCAGATGTGTTATTCGTCGCTGGGCAGCAGAGGAAATTGCACGCGTTACACTGTTGGCGGGAAATGAGTGACGGGAATCTGGATCCGCGAGGGAACGAAACAACGCTTTGTGAAAAATTAGCACTTTTTCCTCGTGAGACAAAATAAAAGCAAGCGGAGAAAAAATTGAACCGTTTCTTACTATTTGCAGCGTAAACTAGTCACGGTGGTTTTTGGCCCGATGGCCTTCACCGAATGACTCGAGTTCTTTTCCCTTAGCATACTGAAAATTTAACGAATTAGCCTATTGATCCTGACCTACTCTTTTCTCGTAGTCAACATATATTGCTCAACATCACGGTGTTCATAAAATTTAGATGAGGCCACAATGCTAAAGACAAGGAAAGTATCTAACGCCACCTACAAAAAATTCTCATTTCACTATTTTGGATATTAAATGCAATTTTACTAGTGCGCTGCTAGAGTATTTTGTATATTTAACCACCGAGCAATAAGATTACTGCACCAACTTCCATAAAACATTTCAGAATCAGTCACAAGCTGAGAGATTGAGATGTACATTCAGGGTGGACACCCATGTAA
>LYUA01001439.1:235331-252045 GCA_002093875.1 Calopteryx splendens
GGGGCAGGAAAGAGGGAGTGTGTGACGAGTAGAAAGCGGGGAGGGTTCAAAATGAGGGGGGCGGGGTAGTGGGTTGGTTCGCCGCCAAAGAAGCAGCTGCTCCCTCCCTCTTCCGAAGAGAATGGAATGGGGAAGGGAGCAAGCTGGCGGATGCTTCTCTGCGAGTGACTGGGAGAGGGGAGGGGGGATGGAGTTGCGAGGGGTATGGGGGAGCAGGGCCTGAGTAATGGTATTTGGGGCTGGGGGAGGAGGCGCGGGGGGGAGGAAGGTCCCGAGGTACGCGTCGGTGGGAAAAGGAGGTCGGCCGCCCGAAGTGATCGCATGAATTCGTCAGCATCGCACGCCCTAAGAACCGAAAGACAACGCTCACAAAGGGATTTGTCTGCGGCGTGGAAGTTTGGGCCCGGGCACACGAGCCAGACAACACTGTGAGCCCATGAGAGCACTTAGCAAAAGCTTGCTCCCGGAGTCAACATGCCAAGTTGCCAATTGAGGTGTCGATTTGCACGAGGAAACCGGCACGGAGGAATCTACTTCGTGGATAGATTAGTAAACGATATGAGAATCATTTAGTACTTGACATCCGCACGATGTAGCCAACAGGCTGTAATCGATGAAAGAATTATCCCCTGGATCGCCCGTACGTGTTTTGGCGTTCTGGTTGGGAGGGCCTTCGCCAGACGCTCACATATATCAAGGAGTGGGCTAGACACTTCAAGCGTTCTAGTCCAATTCCTCTTTTGCTCCTCCTTATACCAGGGCGAGTCTGTAAAACATTTTAGCGCATCCATCCCATGTTTCGGCCCAGTCACCTTATCTAAAGGAAACAGGTTGTACCATTCGAAGTACATACAAGTAAATAACACAAATATGCAGGGAACTTAGACTACCAGAACAATTCGCGCATATTAAAAATAAAGTTGAAAAGGAAATAACAAAATGCCTGCCAAATTTGATGAAAAATTCCTTGAGAATACCGGTATTTTCTAGTAAAAAATATCCTAATTTTCAATGGTGTTATCTTTTCCAGCATGAGCGAGGTAGCTGAACACAGCCAAAAAATGAAATTAGCAGGTTAACTCCCTATCCATTGAAAAAATAATACGCAGACAAAACATCATTAAAAGAAGTTAACTTTTAGAAACCTGAAGATAAATGCACCAAACGACTTTGCTTTCTAGTTTCAATCAAAAAAACGGAAATTTGGCGATCAAGTTTAAAGCTAACGAAACAAATGCAAAAGCTCCCCAAATACAAGTTTCAATTACGACATTCGTCTTGCCGCAGAGGCAATTTTGCCATGATTTTTTAGGGTTCAATGAATACCATGATATCCAAATTGATAGATACTCTAGATGGATTGTGCACACCATTCTGAGTGGTTTCAAATAATTAATTCCAAAAGTAGTGGAAGTTGGCGAAGACCTCAAATATTTCGACTTCAGTCGCCCCTAATCGAGTTCATTGGTAGATTTCTAGTCACATAAATATCCATATCACCATAACACCTTCAGTGGATTCAAACAGTGGTGCTCTATCAACAACTGAAGCCCCGCAAAGGAAGTAATCTTATCCTTTACATGTGAATTAGGATTATAAAGCAAAAATAATCATGTTCAAAATAGAGAAAACGCCGAAGAAAGGTGTCTTATAACAGAACTAACTTTTTCATCTTCTTCGAAATTCGCCGGAAGAGATACGAACCAAGGTTAAGAACCTTGGATACGAACGATCAGATTACTTCACTGAAAAACGTACGACTGTAAAAGATGGAGGTAGATCTATTGTCCTTGTTAATAGGTTGTTATTCGACACATTGCTCGGAGGTGTCGAGCTACGCAGGAATCGCCCATATTCAAAATAGGAATGCACGTAGTAAAACTAATAATTTGCCTTCCAAGTAACTTTTAGCTCTATTCTCCCATTTTAACTATCATTCCTTGGATGATTTACTTATTAACCAAGCAATTAACGAACTTATATCTTCCTTTGTCATACCCAGTACGTCAATTTATGTTTCCCTATATGTACTCGAGAGGAAAACGCCCAATTACCTCCAGCGGCAACGAAATTGCGTTTAGAAACGAAAGATTGGCAAATGGCTTTTTCTCCACACGTTTCGTTTTGTCTTTGATCTGACGTTCATGTCCCAACAGATACTTTCGCAACCAAATCACGACAATAGCTTACGAACACGTCATTTCTCGAATTCCGTATGTAGCTTGATCAACCAACGAGAAATGTCGTACCTTTAAAATATTTAGCGGAGGGAAAATAAAAAAAACGAACAAATGCGAGGGAAAACTAAGGGCCTCGTTAAATGTAAGAAGGAATATTTTTAATGCTTTTTAGGTCACAAATGACGGGAGTTCACCGTGACTATTGCAGCGTACAATGTCGGACAATTTGAAAGAAGCGAAGGTGAAGCCTCTCTCTTCGGTTGTCACACATGCATTTGCATCAATACATTACACTGCCAACCGCCACAATATAAGGTTGGAAAAGGGCTCGAATAGATCGATTAGGGAAATTATGGATGTCTATTGTTAAAAAAGGCATCATTCACTCTGTAATCTACAACAGATTCAAAACGTTCCTGACGGTTGAAAAATAAATGAATTATAACAGATAAGCTCAGAAGTGTCTTCAGAAATCACGCACCTGCATGCGCGCCCAATAAATTCCATTACCGGCGCACATGTTGACCGCATTTTATTGACCATGGGAGATGCCAAATTTTTACGCGTTTGACATCCAATCGGGAATTTTAAATTCCACAGCTTCTACCGTTCACCGAAACTGAAGAAAAAACATAACACCGGGGAAGGTAACATTTCACTTTAAAAAATGAAGACTTCATATCCAGAAGTCGCAGTTCTGAAAGAACTAACTTAAGCCATTGTACCTAAATTTTGAGGCTAATTAATGCAGGTTGAACTCCCAAAATACCCAATACGTTGTACAAGGAACACATACAATGTCGTCAGATGTAACGTAACATGCCGCTTTAGCACAAAGATTAACTAATTGAAAATATTAATGAAATATTTCCATTGCCTTCCCTCTAATTTCCCGTTTCCACGACTATTAAAGATGATTAAGGATTGGGGAAATAAACAAGTCGTAGGTAAGGACTAAACGATAATAATTTTGAGGCTATCCGTAGCTGACTTGATTTGAACAAGCATAACCGAACACCCACAGGGCTTGAGTGCGCCCTTGAAAAACTACTTAGGTAACAAGGAGACGCTAGTTATTTACACAGAATACGATATGAGAAAGCACAGAGCTGGAGAAGGCGAATCGGAGCAGCGGCGAGCAAAAAACACTTCACGGGACCGAGCCAGGGTTCATGGGAAAATTATGAAATCGACGCAAAAAAAAAGAATAGTAGAGTCTGGGAGGCCCGGATGATCTAACTACAGCTCTTAACGTCACCACGGGACTCATCACACGCAGCGACGCAAGAGCCATGACGTAGGACGGACGGGAACGAAAATTAAAAAAAAATTCCCTCGTCGCGAAATGAGATTGGGAGGCAACCGCCTTTTTCCCACCCCTCATTTAAAAAGCGACGACGCAGCGCGACCTCATCACCGTTCATCCGAAAGGAATTTTTTGAGTCACGTGGACGCCACGCTGCATTAGAGGAAAACTGAATATCACTCTCGAGGAAATCCAGGTGGACGAGCTAAGAGGGAAACGAAGTAAAATCGCCCGCCAGTGATTCTATGCTGGCCACTGCCGAGAGTGCGCAGGACAATCCAGCCAAGTGAATACAGTGTGAGCTGCCTGGACGGACCCTTTCGTCGATATCCTAGCACGGGTGCTGGGAACTGGTGGTAATTTATGAATGGAAAATATAACATTTAAGAATTTTCCTTCATTCGTGTTCTGATTTGAGTCAAAAAGAAATGGGGGAATTACTAGCAAAAAGCGAGCTTCGTTAATTGTCACGCATGGCTGAATGACGACAAAATTAGAATTCGGCATTGTTGTAATTACGACGCATAGGCTGCGGATTACGTTGCGACGTCTGCACATGACCAATGACCTTTCACAACTGGGATAGTAACTTATCGAGAAAAAAAACTAATTAAGCGAAGACAATACGAATGGAATTCAACAAACCTCACTTCTACATCTTTTTCCGTAAAGCAATGAATATTTTGCCCTTAGGCTAATGTAAATAGCTGGACGACGCTTTTACCGGAGGGAAACGTAAAGCTCATCCTGGAACATGTGCCACCCGGATATCACTATGCAGTTCTCTCCACCCTTGTCAGAAATATAATAGCAAGTGTCGCAGCAAGAATCGTATCACAGGAACGAATAAACTTTTTATGTTATTCCCCACATCCAATTTGGATTTCAATTAATTATACATAATAAAATAAAATATTACAGCTGAATCCACTTATTCATACCGTACCCTATGGCGAAAATACGCTTCAATCGTAAAAATGTACGTGCCGTGTACCCATAAAGAGGTGCTCTCAAAAAAGAGTAAAACGCAAAATAAGAAGCATTGAAAAAAAGAGGCTTTCGTTGAGTCTTGCAACTGCGTTGTATGATGGAGAAGTGACATCCCAATTTACACCCACGTTATTACCAGCGTAGAGCAACACCAACCACAGCAATCCACCCGGAGGTTGGCTTAAGAGGTGAGGGTAATCTCAGCTGATAATAACCCCAACGGCGTGTGTAATTCACAAATCAGGGTGGGGGGGGAGTTCATTCCCTTGTGCCGCCTACGGTCTCCCAGAAAGGTCTTGTCTGAGAGGGCCCCTGGGGCGGCACCCGGAATTTAACCCAGGACCTCCGGTTAGAAGCAACAACCACGCCTCCCCTACGGACACACAATTTCAAAAAAAAACGTCTGGGGGAAAAAAGGTCCGTCAGAAACCGGACGAGACACGAAAGATACGCGAGGAATGACGGTTGATTTAAATAGTCGCCGGATCTAGACGGGTGAAAATCCAATAACATTCTCCCATTCAAGGAGAAGAAAAGGGATTGGATACGAGAGGGATGTGTGAATGAGAGGAATGTCACGAGAAAAGGTTCATTTACATTATTACTATCGTCGGAGGGAGAGGGAGGCACACAAGGGCCTTGAGGGGAAGAAGGAGAATGACGAGGGTGAGAGCGGGAGAGGCCACGGGGAACGAGAGAGACGGCCTGCCGGGGTGAGCCGCAGGAGGCGTAGGGGGAGAATAGGAATCAATCGCCGGAGCCAGCAGAGCGGTTGGAGGGGGAATGGGCAGAAAATGAAGAGCTAAAAGAAGCGAGATGGGAGAGGTGGCTAATCATAACGGTCGACACCAATAACACCTCCTCCACAAAAGAAAACGGAGACGGAAAACAGGTTTTATTTAAACGAAACGAGAGCAATTCGATAGCTTCACACAAATTTATGTGGCAACAAAAATACATTATCCCACTATGCGATAAAGCCAACTTCTCTCTGTTAAGTCTTGTGCTTTACTTACATGTTATACAGTATCTATAAATAACCTCATGTATCCATCAAAGACATAAATAGGCAAAAGTTCCACGGGATGTTCCGGAGCTGGAGGGGTAATCATTGAAGATGTATGAGTACTAAATTCATGGAGCAATGTAATCAAAAGTACCCCGTGAAATGCTTTAATAAATATAATACCGAATATTATTGACACAATCTAATTCTGGCCTACAAAGAAACAGTTGAATCCCAACAGTTCAAACCCCACATTACAACTGAAAGAAGAGGTAATACTTCAAATTAAAATAAAACAACACAAGGGAAAAAGGGGACTGGAGAGGCAACATAAATCAATCTTAAACTTTCCGAATCCGTGGTTAATGTATGGTTTTTAGAGTCAGGTCCTTCACTGGATTTCAGCTACCACACAACATTTGTTGGCCACAGTGATAAACCTGATGACTGATTCATGAAAGAAAGTTTTTTTCAGAAAAGCAAAAACATAAGCAAATGGTGCACATCAGATTTGTGATTCATCGAAACCCTATTGGCCGTAAATATTTCTCTGTTGATATCTTACTTATGAATAATGTAATTAAAGAAACAACTCTAATCTACGGGAACACGAGAGGTAAATACATCCCATGTCGATTAATGCTGGATCTTATAGATCTTCATTCCACGGGATTAAAGAGTTTGGTACCGGACCGTATAACAACCAACGGTGGGGTTTGAACCCATGACTTTCCGTCGCTTCGAGAATGCGACACGAACAAAACCGGGTCGGCTAGAAAGGAGTCGAACTTCGTGCGTTAAGAAAGTCAAACTCGCGCTTAAAAAAATACCCCAAGGAGGAAAAGCCATGCGTCAAATCCGCGGAAACGTTACAATGTGGGCGCGCGAAATGAAATCAGGAGATTCGAAGAAAAGCTCCATTCCGCGGTTGGATCCCAAGGAAAGAGGGGAAGGAAGCAACGGACGAAATCGAAGGTGAGACACTTCAATTTCCAAGCGAGGCACACTGAAGTGGAGAATGGTAAAGCCTTGAGTGGGATATACGCATAAAAGGAAAGCCGGGGAGCTTACGGGGAGGGGGTGGGGGAGGAGCGGGAGCGAAGGGGTGAATGGGAGAGTAGGCGGCCAGGAGACTCGGGTTCTGCGTAAAGTGAGGGAGTGTAAATCACACGGCCTCCCGACGAACCCATTTACTACCGGCGCTGCACTGCACCTCCCCCTGGCTCTCACGTGGATGCCATGTGACAACAAAAACCATCACTCCAAGCTATGACCTCGCTTGCGAGCATTATAGCCAATAGCGTGGTACGTGGTGCACAACATTGACAATCAATTAAGAGGACGTGCGTAAATATTCATATAAAGGCATTGAAGAGAGCAAAAAAGTAAATAATAAATTATACCGCATTTCGAGTTCCTATGAATTGCCACCAATGGCACTTTTGTGGATTTCACGAATCAATTCGCGCACACTAATGTCTGGCGTGAACGCAATGCAAATGCAGGCCTTGAAGAGAGACCTGGAGAGATGGCAATCGCCTCCAGTTTATTTTTTGAACTTCAAACTTAAGGGCAATGGGAATCAATACATTTTTTCTTATTTCAAATTTAACTTCCTTTTATTTGGAAAATCATGATGATAACCCGGGAGAAAAATTACACACTAAAATCGAAAATGGAAACCATTGGTTAGTTATCGAGGAATCATAACTATCATCCGTCATCCCTTAAAAGACCCCTCACTCCCTTGGAACAATTACACAATTAAGACTGGTGTCCTAACACCCGCTGGCACGCGCCCTCGTGGTGGTTCGCAGGGTATGACTTATTGCTGGATGTACACGTGAGAGATTTACATCACCAACCACATTCCAACAGGATTCAATAGCTTCGGGATTTTGTCAAGTCGAGGCAAGGAGTTCAGTTCTTCAAGATTTCTGACAGTCCCATACCGGCCCTCAATGATCGCCGTGTGAGCAGCACCGAAGAACCGTACACCGGAAAACTATGGTTGCTCCCGCTCCAATGCTCCCTTAAGCTACGAATTGGCCCAAGCCGAGTTTCACTGCTCTTTGTACTCTTAGCAATCCTTATATTTCCATAAAAAAAACTGCTAGCCAATAAATGCACACACGTTATATTTTAACTGATTTTATTCGTAGTCAGAACGATTATTTCCACCTAAAAGAAACAGCCGAAACGGCGCCCACCTGGATATCTGTATGATCTAGTTCTATTTTGTATCTACGCCTATGTTACTGAGGCATGGGTGACATTGGAGATTCTGGAGAAGGTGCTGGATGAAAATAATTCCAAGAAATCATCATAATACAATTATTTACGGCACACAAATATTAAAGAATACGTTTCCATTTGTATGAGGGATGCTGAGAGGTACGAAATGAATGCAAATAAAATACCAAATTTTAACAGTAAATTTTCTGATCGTCGAGAAGAGATTTTTTTATAAAATTACAAGTATGAACTGATATTAGCAATGATGTGGCCCACAGAAATGTACAGAAAAAACTTCCCTATTTTGACTCTGCTATTTTCGCATTTAAAATGAAATCAGTAGTACTACAAGATTAATATCAACAACATAGTAGGGCGTCAGAAATGATGGCACTTGGGCGACTCCGCTGTCACTTAAAACTCGGGATCTCTCCGCGTTAAACCAAGCGAAAAGCGCCCAGGCTTCGAGCTAAGCACCGGGAGGAAAAAAGAGCAACGGAGAGGGCGCCAAATTTAATTCCCCGCCAAAACACTCGAGGGTCTTCAGCTGTCCTCGAGCAGATCTCTCAGATCATCCATCCATCCATTCCTCCTCCTCCCAGCGCTCCATAACCCCCACATCCACCGCCCCATCTTCTCTCCCCAAAGCCTCCTCTCTCCACTCCCAACTACTTGTGGCGCAGTGACCTCGAACACTGGAGGCGCGCGACTGTTGGAGCGCGCAGAAGCTACTACGACGGACCAGACATACAAGTGTCGTCCTCTGCCGTCAACAAGAGCGCACCGGGCGGGCGATTAGGCGGACACGCACACGGAACACCTCCCGCCGCGGCCCCCTTCGCTTTGATATCCTCTTAACGAGACGGCAACTGACCCGCGTCGCTAAAGAGCCCGCAGCAAAGATAAAAAAAAAGAAACACGACCCTCCCGAAATATGATCTCGGAATGAAAGCAATGGGCTCCGGAGCGGATTCGGTACACGTGCCCGAGCTCAAATTAGTGGAGAATTTAGTTAGCTAGTTCTTTCACTAATGGATTACTACATCGTAACAACAATAATCTCACCGTGGTAGACTCTCGCCTCAGCAACCCCAAGTTGTCACCTGCCGCACTGAAATTATTAAAAATGGTGGAACGTGTGCGAATCTTAAATTACCTTCAAATACGACCTAATAGACGTGATTATTTGATCCTTTTTAAGGCGAAAAATTAAAAACAAATCGTGATTACGGCAATAAAATTTCAACGATGGAAAATCCTTTTCAAGGAAAGTATTCAACTAAACCAACATACATCTTTTGGATACACGAGGAATTACGGCTACGTAGAAGCTTCCACAAAACTTCCAAAATCCGGAGAATAATCGGAAAACTTTGCAGAAAATATTTCCTCCACAACGTGTTTTTTTTAAAGAAGGAATCAAGAATTATTCAAAAGATATCTCAACTTCAGCACGGGTCAGGGCCTACACTTTTCAATCGTGCACCTCTCGAAGGAGAGCAAACACGTTCTTATGCATTTTGGTGTTCTTTTCCGAAAATGTTCGAGCCGCGACCTCACCGAAACCTTGACTTTTACGTTAATCCCGCGATAGCAGCTATAAGAGCATAGATGGAATTAACTGCGTATTTAATCCAGAATAACAAACGTAATAATTGACTGAAAAACTTAAGAATAACCTGACCTCCATGAAAAATCACACAACAGAACGGTCACAACAAGTACCTCCGATAATTCCACCGTTTTAACTGACGAGCATTATTTCGAAACTGCCATTCAGTAATTCGTGGGCCACTTCATTTCCCGATAAACCGGTCCCACAAAAACACACAAATGAAAGGATGGAGTTTTCTAAACATGCAAGTTCCCAAGGACAGAGAAACGAGCAGCATATAATGACCTTGTTAGTTTCTATAGGCTTCAAGTCACATCAACGTCGATGACGCATATGACCATCGGCGACGATCTTGATGTGTACGATGCCAAGTTTAACCATGAAACAAATATAGGAGAATTATGCATCCATCAATAGGAGCACAGTTCGCCTAAGCTGTGTGGAATATGCTACTATGTATTTTTAAATGTTTACATTTAAATGTAACACATGCCTTTATGTGGGACATTGATGAAGAGTTGTCCTTCCAAAGATAAAGCGTTCATACTACTCATGCCTGAATTTCGTGACAGCTTTGTGCCAAGAACAATTTAGATATGGCAATTTAAGAATCTTATGCTGTCCGTTGAGAATACGCACATATCCTGATAATAATAGTTCGAAACTCTCTATGGGTAATAAACTTCGAATGAGTAGAAAATAATTGCCTCAGAATATACTGGCAAAAGTTTTATTTTTCAAAATTCCACTGTATTAATGCACTGATTTCCCCTAGTCGAACGTTGCAACGCATTAGAGAGGTCGGGCCAGACCGATATTTAGACATTCGGCTTTGTTTCTTGTGTGGGCGGAGGGCTTACCACTCAAGTTTCCTATTTTCGGCGTACCCACTTTCCCTATAATATTTTCCCATCGCTCGAGACAACGAACCATTTTCCTTAACGGTACTTCAGAACACCGTGACGAGGGGATACAAATAGAAAATTTCTTGCGAGGGAGAATATTTCCATTATTCAAGCTCCAAAATTTGACGCATTCGTTGATATGAAGCTGGACAGAGCGACTATTTGTTGAAACAAAGTAATAGGTAGCATTTAGAATAAAGTTTACCTCAGAGGGGCCTGGGTTTAACGGTTTGGTATCCTTCAGAGTGAACTGGAGTCCGATAGATACAATCTCCCCAAGTATTTAACAATTATCTCCATCCAGCTCGCGAAATCCAGATTGGCTTACAACGTATTGGTTGGAACACAACAATGAACCATCATAGCATACAGCATAGTACGCAGGAGACTATACAGAAGAGGTGTCATTTAAAATGGGCAATCTATTGTACACAAGGGCAGGGAAGAATAGAGTATACCCCCCGTCAATATCGCATTACAAAATCGGGTCAATATTTAACACCATATCAAAACGATTAGACACTGCGGTCACCGAAGGACACCTACGCAGGAACCGGAACCACCAAAAAATGTCTGCAACCTTGCGTTATTGAACCTTGGCCTTTATTCCTAGCAAGGAAAACTAGCATGTAACCTAAAACTTCAGTCCTCGTTTTGAGGATAAATGGTAAAACGGCATCATCCATGCAAACTTTTTCCCACCACATTAGCCCGCATATCTAACACACTGACCTAAAATGTTCGTATTATAAAAAACATTACGATAAATGTAAGAAACTTATTGATCCAGGGTGGCTGCCTCCCTTGCCCTGCCCTATTCCCACAAGTGGACAGCCTATATAGACAAAAGTGAGCCTTGGACAAGGATTTGCTGCGTCAGTCGCAAGCCAAAATTCCGAGCTCTCGCTAGAACATGAATCTATTCCGTGTACTACATAAGCCATGGACAACAAAACAACCCCAACGTTACCCTTGAAAACGCATCTCCACGGCGCGCGATCGAGTGTGTTTTCATTTATTCCTCCCAGTCACCGGGCGCAGAGCGAATCAATAACTACGCCCCTTATGCATCCACAACCAACCAGGCAAGCTAAGCGTACTACGCCATTCACCAAAGACGCAATAAGCGCTCCCACCATATTTCATACCATTTAACCCTTCATAAAACACGCAAACACCGAGGCAACGCGCATTTCTAGGCGTGCACGTCTCACATTACCCGACGGAACTAATCCACGACTCCGACTTCGGCGTTGTTTTTAACATTCCGACCGCGGAGGGAGGCTGCCCATTCCATTGCGACCCGGCATTTCACATTCCTCTTCAAGAATCGGCGGCCTCGTGCGTTTCACAAGGACAAGGGGTCCCAGATTAGTTCCCACGTCACCAGAGACACACGACGGCGGGGGGAGGGCGGGAGGAAGAGGTAAAGAGAGGGAATGGGGAGGGAGGGAGAGACAGAGAGAGAGAGAGAGACGGCACGATCGCACAATGGCTACTCTCTTTTGAGGATTGGCAGGAGACGTGGAAAGGGGGCTGGAGGCATATATCGCATTTGCTTCTCCTCTTAAGGCGCGCGAACGCGGCGAGGTGGCGTGAAAAAGACAATCCTGACTCGGAATCTTGGATCCCGGCGACCAGGAATCGCACCACTCGAACGTGACTAACTCGTCCCTTGGCTTCGTCAGCCGGATTGACTCGCGTCTCAACACCAATCCCAGCCGAATCTTCTCCGTCAACGCAACCCCTACGACCATTTCCCTTTCCATAATGATCCAAAGACTGAGAGGTCCAGAACTGTTAACGATTAAGAACACGATAGCTCCTATTTGAAATCGAGCATTGTCGGGCAGTGCACATTAATTACAACACAAGTGCCTCCATGTCTACATAGAGTTGTAAATAAGGGACATAAGACAATTTATATGAAAAAACTCATTCCATAAGGAAAGTCGCAGATTCATACCATTGCTTGACAAATTATGATAAGTAGAGTTTTACCACATACACCAGTTCGAATGGATGATGCTATTATCAACAGTAGACTGCCGGTCAAGGTAGGTTTCTGAAGGACCGAGGGACTAAGCACTGCTAATATTTCTATGCTAAGTGTAACCTAATTCCCTCCTGATATAATATTAAACACCTAAAATCCCCACATGACAATTTAATTTTTTAACTCCACAAACTTTCTATCCCACTTCATTCCATCCTGCATGCCAAATCTTTTTCCCCTCTACCCCCCCCTTTCCCAACAGAATGAGGACCCAAAAGAACCCAACCCCTCCCCAAAAACAGAATCTGTACCACTCTTCAATATTCCATTTCCACTCGATATGAAAGTCATCCACTTTTCCCACCTTTGAATTTCTTCCTAATACATTCTCTCTTCCCAAACCACCTACAACCTCATCCTTCTCATCACCCAAAACATCCCATTCTCGTATAAAATAACTGATATTTTCCATCTGGTCTAATTTATGCTCTCCAGCTTTAATGTTTAACGTACCTTTCCCATTTTATTGACCCTCAACACTTCCATCCTCTTACGATTGTAGTTACACAACATTGAGGACAACGATATTGTTTAACATACTCTTTACCATCAATACTTTTCTTATACCTAGAACAGATATAAAACACGAATTACCGCATACACCAAATTTACGTAACAAGGAATGACATTTACATCGCAGATCGATGTATAAACTTGTTCGGTGGTTCGATAGAGGAATTTGCCTTCGCACGAACATACCACACCGTGATATGGCAGTCTTATTGGTCACATGTGGGTTGAGTCCCGTAAAGGTTTGACAAATGCCAATACGCTCTATAACTAGAACGTTGCAATCGCAGCCCCGTCTCTCTCATACACTCAATAAAATGCTGCCGAAGCAATTGGCACGCCTTCATTGCCATAACTTTATTCTAATGGTTAGCAGATAAATGGAGAAGTGCAGAATACACAAAAAAGGTAACATCCAATTTGAATAGCAACGTGCTTGTGGTGCATCGTCCACAGCAAATGTACTCCTGAGCATAAAACACCATTATTATTCTGAAGTGCCATAGCATACTCAGATATTCAATAGCTATTCACTGCGGACGAGCTTGAAATGAATACTAAGAGTAGATATAATGGAGTTAAGCTTCACGATACTGTTGCCTGCAAATGCAATTTGTCTTGAATATCTTTTTATGCAATTGCTTTCAACTTCTTCATGAGCCATTAGAATAATTAAATAAAGATGAACGGCAATGAGCGATTGAGCAAGGATATAGGGATATATTGGTTACTTTACACTGACGATGAAAAATCTCGTCCTTCCGTCGTAAATTGAATTAAGCCATTTTAATTTTATCTCAGCAGTAAAACGATAAAATAATGATGACACAGTAATAAAACTCGAGTTCGCGGCGTGACTCAATTGACATGAAAAAAAACACAAACGAAGATATAGCGGGAAAGAAAGAGAGCGACTGCAACATTGTAATTACCTATAAGATCAGTTTACTGACGATATACTTAATTCACACGAATGAGGCATCAAATCAGCGTGCATTAAACCATTCAACATTATAATTTTAGGGCAAAAGGGTGAACTTACGGCATAGAAACATAAAAGGTTAAATTTCACTCCGACGGACATGTTATCTGTTGGGAATGAATCAAAATTTGCGGAAGACGTGGTAACCAGTATTTCTTGGAAATGGATGCTGAGCCATCCCGGACAAGGAAAAGATCACAGCTAAGGAGGGATGAGATGGAAGTGGATTGGAATGCGCTTGTTGACCACGACAAGCAGCGAGACTGCAATGCAGAGCTTTCAAAATTAATCAGGCCATCAGCCGTATATATTTTTTCATTTTAGGGAAATGATATTTTTGCAATACAACGAACAAACGCTTCAGTAAAGATTGCCAACCTCACTGCTGAAGGGAGTAGTCAATTCCGCCTATGCCAAAAAATTACATACGATTCAAGATGACAATTTATACAAATAATTTCCTTGTGCGTAATGAAGGAAAACACGGGCCGAAAATATGAAGAATACTATCAATATTAAGAAGTAAAAGGTTTGTATTTATTTTCGCTCAAGGTCAATCAATGGGGTGACACGCCTGAAATTTGAATACACCCAACACGCGCAAGAGAGGGCTGCAAATCACACATGCGAAAAGAAATCCCGCGAATCCACGCCGACTGTGCCAAAGTGAACACCTAATTGGTTATCCTTCTTTTCCTCCGGAATTTACAGTGACAGATTTGATGAAAAGAGAAAATATTCTTTTCGGGAGTCTTTAGATTCGTAAATTCTGAGGGGAAAAAAAGAAAACGGCGACTCATCACGTTCCACGGGAGGGGAATCATTTCCCCTGCGTCACTCACACATCGCTTCGAGAGCTCCACTCGGAACAAGCAATGAGAGATCACTGTATTTAACGATGAACACTGGCGGCGACGACCCCGCGACTGAGTATACGGTACGACCTTTAGCATTCTGGAGCGACTTCCAAGAAGAGGGGGGAGGAAAAGACGTTGGCGGGGGGTATTCACATCCCCGCCGATGTTTGAGCAGAGGCTATGACTCCCAGAAGCATAGAACAGGAATGGTTATCAATTATGGCTAGATACAAGAACAAAGAAATGCTTCCACATTCTCGCCCAGGTACTCCTTTTAGATGTATGCGTGGAAATTTCCTCTCGTGCATCGCGGCGGAAACGTGTAAAACAGCCGGAAACATGTAATATAGGGGAAAATCAAGAAGTATACTATTTAATGAGGGGGTGGGGTACACTGACACTGCAGCCAGGGTTAGTGTTATTTGTAGCGGCGCTTTTCTACGCAATGTGTCAAAATTCGTAAATTATAAATGATAATACACGCGTCCACTTTTCCCAACGTGTTCATGTGAAGTGCTTATTTCCCATTTTATCTGAAGTCATAAAAAAATAACGCTCAATGATTCAAAACCGTGGTCCAAGTTGTTTCATCAAATATCCATCTATTCCATTATAACGGCCAGATCAACGACCCTGCTTAACTCATAAGAGATGTGGCTATCGACGTTCGAATCGTCCAGTATCCCAATGTTCACGTACCCAATAATCACGAACGTGACTGGACTGACTCACCAGAGAGCGGAATCATATGTTTAGCCTGGTAAATTATTAAATGCTTATTTTGAAAAAAATATACTTAACTAAAATCTATTCCATTAGATACTATAATTAGTATTTTATTTTTGAAAGTATCTAGCAGGCCCAGGAAGGTGTTTATACTCTACGGGATTGCGTACTTCCAAGGTAAGGAATCGCTTCACAAACCATGACACCGTACTGTTTTTGATACTGTTTTCTGGAAGCACTCGCGGTCGCCCCAATTGGATCAAAGAATTTTAATGTGCGATGTTTGTATTTAGAGGCACTAGGATTTCGTTCGGAGTTTAAGCCAAGATGTCTTGGAAGGTGTTGCGACTTGGTTTAATTTCACCATTTTGCAAGAATAAAACACGTATATATATACCAGAGCGTATATATTGCAAAAGACAGGTTCCGTCAAATAACGTCATTTTCAAGGGCTAATGGCGAGGAACGATGAAGGACCTTTGAACAAAACACACACCTCACGAAAAAGGTACCTACTAATGATACAGTGAAGTAAAAGGGCACAAAATCATACTTAGTTGTCTGAAAGTGGAGGGTTACGATTTTGTCAAACCGATTGGTCAAATTCAATTTGGAATATTACAGTTTATACCCAGAGGTTTTACGCATGAAAATTGAGATATAATTCCCAGGCCGGCTCGAGTCGACCGTTAAAGGCAATCCACAACTCAGAGACACGAATGACGGGTGGGAAAAGATTTTCCTCCAACTGTCGAGCGGGTTGCCGACCTTCCGCCACGGGTCACCGCTTCAAGGGCATCCGGGCGGGATAAGTTATAACGCGATTAATTCCAAATTTCGCAGTCGCCCCTCGGGCGATGCTATCCTCCCCCTACCACCCTGGCTCACTTGATCCGTAAAAAGCTCCCATCCTCCGCTCCCCAACTTCGAGAGAGTGCCTCGGGGCGAGACTAGATCCGCCATCGACGTAAGAAATTGATATTGTCATCGCAAAGCCGGGGCGGAGTTTCATTTCGTAGCCGTCCAATCAATACGAGAGTTATTACGCAGCAACCCACACGCGAGTCGAGACCGTACATCCGTGGCCAAAAAATATAAAAAGCAGATGGGGATGACAAAAGAGCTGGCAGACGGAGACACGCTTTTGAGCCCAGATGGGACAGCCACATTCTCTGTCCTTACTTGGCAAAAACATTCGCGCATCGATATTACCATGCAAGAGGTGTGTCGCGCCCCGTCTCGGCGATTCTTTGGCAAAAGCAAGTGGGTGGCACGTTCTTTCTGCCGAGCTGCAGGAGCAGAAACAGGTTCTCGTAAGGGATTGAAAAGGGTGGGGGGGGGGGGGG
>LYUA01001439.1:304030-315248 GCA_002093875.1 Calopteryx splendens
ATACCTAATGATTGCAGATGTGATGTAGCAATATAAAGAATTCGCTGCAAGCTGACGACAATCATTCAGTATTATGAAATTATACAGGACTTGCCAAACAATTCATTTTGGCTCAAACCATTTTATAAAATAAAGGTGATAGTGGAAATTACTGGAATAAGTCTAACATTTGAGACTTGAAGACTGCATCAATGACGTCTATTTCATACTGTTCAGTAAATTAGAAATACTCATGGACAATTATCCAAACTCAATGAAGGAAATAAATGAAATCAAAGTCATTGGGAATATTTTTGTCCATTATTTGTGCAATTTCATACCTTGTAGGTGGTTCTGTTCAAGTCATTATGGAAATAAGGTGATCAAGAGCACTACGTGGTGACACTTTTCATTCCTAGCATACAAAATGCATTGTGTGAAAGGCAAGTGAATCTAGAAATCTGTCATATATTAGTTTTCATTAAAAAAAACACAGGTTGCCAGATAATTTTCAGTCCGATTGCAAACAGCCACCAAATTCATTTAAAAGCTTAATTATCTCATTAAAAGTTAAATATTTCATATGAACCGGTGAATATTTCATCCATGAACCAATTAAGTAGATTCAGTCATGATACTGTGGAAGGCCAACATGATTATTGTCAAAAGAAAATTACACTTTTCCACAGTTAATAAAACTTGGAGTGTGACTGTGGTTTTCACGGGAAGCGAGAATTTCTTCAAACAACATTAATTCATTAACATTGAACGATTGAAAAATATTTTTCAATTGCTCAATAATGCAAATTAATCGCCATGAGCACCAACATGACATATAGGAACCTTACTCTGTCAACTCCTTATTTAACCTTAACTTTCAAAAACATACCTTTTCTGTGTCTCTAACATGCGCCCTTTGAGGATCATCATCACTTCCCACATATTGGACGCTGGCAGGGTAACTGGGCACAGCTTTATCCTGGTGGGGCATGCTGTTGAGGTGTGACACGAAGCACGTCACAGAGTCATGGCTGAGTGGTTCCTGTTTGATTGAAAGGGGTCTCAAATTATTGTCAAAAGATTACACTGATGCGATTAACGTAGGTTGCAAGAGTACTTAAAGTTTTATGGCACCTGCTTCAAATGCAACTAAAAAAAACCTATCATTATGCCACATAGTGCACAGCATTATTTACACATTCAACGTAATCAGACTTCAAAAAACACACATGGATCATGTTTACTCATTGTGTCTGATGAATAAAAGTAGAAGTTATCAATTGCCAAGAAGGCAGTAACAAATTGTCAGTGTTTACAGCACGCAGAGACATGCTATAGACAAGGCCTCTAATAAAACCAGCTATTTTTATTAAGATGGTTGATTCAGAAAAAAATTATCATATTTATAAATGATGGACTTCGCACATAGGTATCACAATACATTGACCAAAACGTGTATTAATAATTAAACTAATGCTGGCATTAAATCTTTTTCATAATTCACTGAAAATCCCATATAATTGAAAACAAATTGTTCCCTGAGTACTGAAATAGGAGAGACGTAACAATCTGGCACAGGCTTACCCATCAAAATTCACTTGGCAATAAATTTATCAGTCACAGTGAAAATGCAGAGCTTCAAAATAAAAACAAGAATAGTAACGCAAAAATAAGTGTACTTCACCAACCAGAGTATTATAAAATAGTAAATAATAAGAAATTAACATATTTGTTAGATTCCTTAACAATAACATAAGGTAAGTAAATTATACATTATTATGCATGGGTTAGAGCCATAGCCAATTTCCCATTCAAGATAAGATGCAATTGAAAATACATATTCATGTTTTAACAGGATGAGATAACTCATTATAAAGAGATTGCATTCTATGTTCTATAAAGTTGACTATGTTAGCACAAAAACGCAAATACTGAGTACAGCATCGAAAAATGATTGACTTAGGCTATCTTGTGTTTATAAACAATTAGAATATTTTCCTGTGTGCCTATTATATAAACTACAGAGACAAAGAATGCTACGAATATTCTAGTATTTCATTAATGCGAGGGTTAACCCGTAAGCTAACAATGCATTAGAATCTTTTCCTGCATAAACTGTTGTCCCTTGGAATAATAATCTTACCATGTCGTTAATTGATCAGCGTCAATTAATCATTATAAAACATGAAAATGTATGCCATAAAATTACTGCACATCCATTTATCAGAAAAATGTTAGGCATGTTATTCTACATTAAGTATTGGGTACTACATAGAAATGCAAACTGATTTTTATTACCTACCAACACGGCCACTTTGCATTATAACGCAGGGACTGAGACTTCAAAAATGAATAATGTCGAATAATGCCCAATTCAAGGCATTTCATACGATCCATAGTAAGTAAATCTAGATGCAAAACATACCATCCGATTCATAATTATGCGAAACCTTCATTTCGGATGATCACAGCTTCAAAACAGTCTGCAAGTGTCACCTGCATATTGTTTTTCTCTTTGAGCCCCATATAATCACAGTGACTGGATTATTTTACGTTAGGTGCAACAATGAGCTATATTAACTAGGAAATAGTATAATTCTATAGTGTAATGACACAATTCGGCAACGAAAAACGGTTTGTTTACACATCTAAGAGAAACATTCATCTTCAGTTGAGTGCTGACTACGATACGTAGTTTTGCAGAAGTACAAGCTCAGACATAAACAAATCGTAGACATTTGCAAATATTAAGATTACCTTATTTGCATAACACCACATTGAAAGCTCACCTGTAAAGGACCGCGCCAAAATACTCCACAAAATGATCGAAGACGCTCGCCTTCAACATGAATACACAATCAAGCTAACCGATGTCTGTAAACTTCCGGTTGTCGCTCCCTCTCATGCGAATAATTGACACTAATGCTCAATGAAATATCTTCGGTGAAAAGAAAATGATATCTGACTTTTCATTGTGTATCAATTTATTATATGTGTTAATCACATTATCGCCCAAACAATATCAGTGACGTCCACGAGAACTTGAGTGTTATATATCTATATAAAAATACATATCAACACTTAACAAAATGGCGGGTTTCTGTGACTGTAATTGAGGAGGGGGATTCGATCTCACGAATATCATCAATATAGTGTTCAGTTCTTTTTTTGCTGAGATAACAATGATGCACGTTGTGTTCAGCTTAATCGCAAAACAGAAATGGGTATTTTGACTATTACAAACAATAAGCAGCCGTCAAAAACAGCAGTAAAACTCGATAAAATAATTCATTCCTGAAGTACAACCGATCACAACGCCAAAAATAGGGCTACATAGCATTAAAATATCCATCCTATACCAAACTTCACAGAATGCATCTCACTGTATGTTATATGATTTGAACAAAATATGCATAAATAATAAGAGGCGTAGGCATTTCGTCGAGAAATTTAGCATGAGGAGAGCGCATTAATTTCTACCAAGTCCAATGAGAATTTACAACAAATTCAGTGCATATCATGTTAATCTACAACGAAAATAATGCTCTCGAATGTAGCTTAGGAATTTATTAACTGCTCAGTGCCAGACAATACACAGATCATACAGATTGATACAGATGTTCGGCAGTTAACGACGTAAACGCAACCATGATGCTCCAAAATATAACAAGTGAAAGACGGGAAGCAATGTCGAAGTGTTGTTTTAGTAAGATGGATACCCTGTGGCTTATTATAGTGTAGTTTTGGGAACCCTGATTTTTTGTGGTGTTAGCAATAAATGTATATTCACCATTGATTTCATATTCTGAAATCCGCGAATCCTGTTTTTCTTGACTTATCTGTTGAGTGTTTCCAACGTGTGCAATCATGGGAGTTCATCGTTCACATTGTTTATTGTGATGCTGTGTTTGTTTACATCCTTTGGCAGTATTTTGTTTGGTTTTAGTCAGTGTGCATGAAGAAGTAAGCCTGAAAGTTTCACGGAATCTACTTTCCATCCCTCGAAAGCAGTGCTCTCCGGTTGCATGTAAGCGAATCGGTGTGTTTACAGTAATATTTTAACGAGTCCATACAGTCCGTACTGAAGTAATTTTTCCCCAATTATTTCGCTTATGTACTTTTATTGGGATGTATTCTAACCTTCCAAACTATTAGTCAACGCAATATTATATGCGAATCATGAAATTATCTGGTTATATTAAAATATTTCATAATTGTAATTTTAATATGTTATTCGTAATCTCCATATATTAGTGCTATTCAAAGGACTCTACTATAGTTTTAGTTTGTCACTTACTTTCAATTAATTAAGCTGATCGTAATGTATTCGAATATGAATGACTTTCCACTAAGGTGTACCTATATATATGTATTCATAATGGTATGTATTTATATGGCCTCTTAGTACAGAAAATCCACCAAAACGTCGTGCCTCGATCATTGTACATGTTAATGTGCCTGTTGTAATATTATGTTAGAGATAAGAAAATACCCGTTTTAACAACGTAAGAAGGAATAACTTTCGTTGTCGATGGTTAATTCCAGAAAATTCCTATGACACGCCGTATATGTTGCTATATATTTGCATGTATTAAAAAAATTAATTCGGTATTAGCAACAATATTAATTTTATTACTTGGGTAGCCGCGTTAAGAGTTGTAACATACGGGCAACGGATTTTAGGGATTGGGGGGATTTGGGAATTAATAGTGCTGCCATCTTTAAGGAAGCAAAGTAACACAGTTGTTCAATATTTCGGTCGACATCACGGTTTAGCTAAGAGATGGAGCTGGTACATATTTATGGGAATAATACCCTGGTCTGTTTGAAATAGTGCCACCACGGTCCCATTGTGTTTTAAACTCCAAATATCACTTCATGAACGTTGTTTTCTATTTTGTGTCAATGGTCTCTTTTGGTTAATAACACATTGAAATAAAAGGTGACCTTGCTTTTTGTTACGTGTTCACATCTTATAAGTATTATAGTGAATTTTGTATAGACCAAGCATAAAATTATTGTGCAATAAGTAAAATTATGAATAACTGCTGACTACATCAGCACCATAAGCATACTTGTAGTTAATTTTTTATTATTTAAAACAGTAAGCTAGTGGCACGGCAGGCTAACTGCTGCTTGGTATTTTATAATATTTTTCTAAGTAGCATTTAGAAATTGAGTGTGACAAGGAAAAGTATTTTATGTTTTCCACCGAATTTGTGACAGTATCTAATTTGCATTTTGTTCCGCCCTAATGCTCTACTTTTTAGGTTTGGATGAAGTAAATTGCTTGATAATGAAAAGACATTCATAATGTCGGACACATTATCATTGAAGCTTCTTAAGGTGGACAATTGGGGTATATTTTTCCTGCAGAGGCTTCAAGAGTCCTTCGCGAAGAGCAATTTTTGTGACTTGACTCTTAAATTTTCAGGAGAAGCCAAGTTGAAGGTAAGCATATTTGTAGTATACCTATATTAGGATACTGAAGAAGATTGGCATTACCATGAATCCTTGTTACCAAAAAGTGTGGTATTTTTTAGAATTAGTGATATTCACTCAATCCTCAACTTGTACTATAACAAGTCCAAAAGATTCTTAAATCAAATTTTCTGGGCTTATAAACTATTTTTGTAATGTATAAACAAAGTCCAACGCGATTATCATCTTTGCATCTATTTTGATCACTATTTTCTTCAAATAAGATACTCAAACCCTTCTCACTCATTTTCTGTTTGACAGATGGGGCCTTGATATTCGTCAATGTGTCTTCCATTCCATTTTATCTCTTCTAAATTGCCTGCCAATTACCTCTTATTCCATATATATTTAATAATTTGCCTTTCCCATTGCCTAGTTTGCTTCTTCCAGTCATTCTCTAAAGCCAAAAACCTTGAAAGATTCCAGGTGATAATCTTCCTCTTTCCTTGAATGATCTGTGAGGGAAGAGGATAACTGTAAACTGGGATATTTTTAGCATTTCCATTATCTAATATTCTGAAATATACAACTCAGTTTTATACCGACATTATAAAAACGTTTTATCATTTTTTTGTGGGAACATGCTTCCCACACCAAAGACGATTTCAATGTCGGAAACTACAAAAAATGACACTGCAAAGTGATTCAGCAGCTATGTACTTATAAATTGAAGGATTAGGTCTTGATCATACAAAAGTATTTGTTTGGTTATTAAAATGTTCTTTTGCTCATCACTTGCATCAGACACTCTAAAATATCATGTTCTCTGTTGACAATTTTGGTGTTGCTGTCGGGTGAATATCATGTGACAATTATTGTAAAGTTTAATGTAAATGTTTAAAATTTACCTCTCCATTTTTATTCTACATTACATGTTTTGTTTAAATTTATTACATATTTTAACATACATTTTTTTCTTCAAAGGTGCATCGCCTTGTGTTAAACACTTGTACTGAATACTTCCTTGGTTTAGAAAAGCAAGGAAATCATGAACCTAACTGCTTGCAAATGCCAAATGAGCTCCATCCTGATGTGGTGTTACCAATTATTAAGTGAGTACAAGTTGCTAAGAATTTGAATATAATGGAATGTATCTTAGTTACTGAAATAATATTATGAATTTCTTTTAGTTTGATAGTTATGTGTCTTTTTATGATTCAAAGTGTGCTTAATCAATAAAACTCTTAGGCAGTGGATAAAATCCTTGCAAGTGACAGTGCTTCTTCCCCTCATTGCTCGAAAATGTGCTAACCTACACTTAAAATAAGTAACAGAGTGTAAATTAAAGTTTAAACTTTAAATTACATGAAGGCATTTCTGAAGAAAAACCTGACGGAGGTTATTAGTAAATGTACTTTTGTCTCTTCATGTAGAAAAAAATCTTTTCAGTTGCAAGTGGTGAAGCTAAGTGCAGCTACCCCACCCCTCGACTTTGGAGTGAATATTATGATTTATTTCAATGTCTTATTTCTGTTTGCAAAGGATTTCAAGCCACCAGTTCTAAAGACTATATTAAGGAGTCCTAGCTTCCTCTAGATTTTTTTATTGCTTAATGATTGGCCTATTGACAAAAAACCAAATCAAAGTCAAACAAGTGTGCATAACAAATGCAGAAGCCAAATATAGTACTCGGGAGAGCATGAGTCAAGCATGGAGAGAGCCAAAGCTGGTAACAATGTTTAGATGCTCTTGCTGAGAGGGACATATTAGAGTGACGAGAATAGGGCGACCTCCCTGAGGAAATCTGTAGAGTTCTCAGCACTTTTTATGAAGACTGGCAAAGTTGATTGAAGTCAATTCACCTTTGGAGTTCAATTTTTAATCATTCAATGATTTTTTAGAAATAAATCACCATATTACTAGTAAAAGTTTTACTCTTCTTCTTTAGTCCTCAAGCCATTGGTTGGTTGGCAGCAGCTTGCCAGCTTTGTCGCCGTTGTGCTTATTCCTTTATATGCTTCACACCCCACATCCTTCATAATCTGTTGCGGGTATGATCGCCTTTGTCTTCCTCTCTGTCTCTTTCCCTCGATGTATCCCTCAATAGCTGTTTTCACTATGCTTTCGTGTCTCAATATATGACCAAATGTCTCTTCTTTTCGTTAAGTTTTTCCATAACTTTCTTTTTGTCCCTGCTCCTCTTAAGACTTCCTTGTTTGTTATTCTATCACACCATCATATTCTTATCATTCTTGCATAGCAACATACCACGAAGGACTCCAATCTTCTTTTCTCTTCTAATTCAACTGTCCATGAATCACTTCCACACTCCATACAAAGCTCTGAAGCAATCATCTGTGTTTGAAGAAAGTCATTGGAATTAGTTATTGAGTAATTATATCATCACCATCAGTTATAACAAGTAATCTTTATAGTTATTCTTTTTATCTTGTGGAAGCACTTACTATGTATATCAAGATTCCACTGTACATACTTCAATTTGTTATGATGTTTTAGTGGAGAGAATGCCATTTGTCAACTTGGAAATTTAAATTGAACAACATTCCTAAAATGAAATGCCAGATTCCCCTCGACTCGGTGTTTTCCAATCAGACCACATTGAAGAGGAAGATTTAGTTATAGGCAGGCATGGTTGCATGAAGACGGAATCCAGGTGTGACATCCTTGATGGTATAAGGCCATTTACTTTTCAGGAGAAGTGTAAATTTTATGTTTTTTTGAATAATTGTAATATTTCCAAAGAAATTTCTTCTTATGTGCGTACCAGAACCAGCATGGTATTAGAAAAAAATCTGTAAGACTTATGTGATAAATATGAATATAAATCCAATGCTAGGATAATACACAACTGTCATTTCTTTCTTTTGATATGAAGTAATTTTACAATTTTAATGATGCTTAATAATTTCCTGGTATGTGCATCATATTTTAACCATTATTTGATTTCTAATGTCTAATAGGTTTGAAGGATAAGTAGAATTGATGTGGAATTATATGTATGGGTTACTATATGTGTGATTTCTGACTAAAGCACTTAGCAAAGCAAAATAGACCCCTTGTTATTCCTTATCAGCGCAAACATCTTAAAAACCTTAGAATAATTTACCATATATAGATTTTTGAAGAAATTCATGATTTACAGGGATATAGTAATTCATACAGATTGAAGGATTTGTTTATAGTAATTCACACATCACTCACAAATAGTGCACTAAATAAGGTCTAGAAGTACTTACCAAAAAACTACATGATAAACTTCTTATAAAAGGAATTACAAATAAACCTACACTTACAGTAAGGAGTTCCAAATAAGCGGTGCTGATCAGGTGAAGGTTAAGAGACACGATCACATTGGACATCACTTGAAGTAGGCATACTGGCCCTGAAGGAACTAGTATAGTAGTGAAACCCGTAGTAAGAATGCTATTTTTAGACTGTGTGCAAAAGATTTAGAGAGCATTCTGCTTTTACCCAGGAATTATTGATTCAGGAAATTAGCAAAATACAGAGAAAAACTGCTCTATTAATGAAAAATTGCCATGAAAGACCGTACAGTACTATATAATTTGGGATTATAGCCCTCAACAGTCTTAACACCAGATGTAACTAATTACAAAGGTTTCAATCATAACACTTTTTCATGCATCAGATACTACACGACCCTCACTGCATTGAAAGGTTGGACATTATAGCTACCTATACCATTGCCACATACTGGTGGAACAATTTATTCAAGGATTTATTTGCTCCTCTCATAACTCAGGACGACAACACTAAGTGAGAGTGCAATGCTACCACATTAATTTAATTCTCCCTTAGCAGACTTCTCCCAAAATAATTTCATGGCAGGTGACCTGATAATCTCTGACTCACACCCCTGTTATGGATTACTAGTTACTTTGTAGATATGGATGATGAAATACTCAAGTCCACCCATGAGTAACTTTCCAGAGATTGTACTTCTGCCTAATTTAGCAAATAATTCTAATCAAGAGACTCCCAGGTGTCTTTTGTTCATAATCTCTTTAGAAAATGTAGTCTTGACTTTTACTTTTCATTTGTCTTTGGAATAATGGAAAAAGGAAGACAGGATCTCTAAATTGTAATATTAAAAACTTGGTAATAAAACAAATTGATTTTTTAATTTCCACTGATGTTGTCTTTTTGAATGATATAATAGGCCTGATAGAGGTTGGAAATAAGTGTCTGTTGACAAAGTCATGGATTAGCAATGGGAACAGGATACATGCCATTTTTATGGTTACAAAATGGTCATGGGATCATAGATTTTTATGTTTTTGGTAAAATAGCCTCGATGTTAAGGATTCATTGAATTTCAATTAATGTGCATAGTGAGAGATACTAATTTTCAGATTAAGACTTTGAATTTTTGAATGATAGTGGCATGGTTTGTGATGTAGTATTCAGAGTATGTAAACCCTTATTTCTAGCTGTCACACCAAATGCTTGGTGAATAAAGGTTTGGTTGGTGGTAGTATTGTAATTTAAGGAATATTTTTATGTAACAACAGTCATATGTATGAAATGATTCAAACTTCTCAAGAGGGACAAGAGTGGCAAAATTAAATTTCTATAGGAGACTCCTGCGACTATTATACTATACCTCCATGGTTTATTAGTTTTCAAATGTCTGTCAGTTTCTCGTTTTACTGATAATGCAGTGAACATGCATTCTTCAAGGCCTAAAGAATTACACTGCTAGTGAAATGTCTTCAATGATATGAAAATGCAGTTGAAACCTGATCAGTATTGTAGCTGTTGAAAATGTGTGCTTTAAGCATAGCTAAAAGCCAAGATTATAACGAAATGTAATGAAAATTTACTGTTGATTTTGATAAATTATGGAGAATCGTAATTTAGGAAATTGTGAAAAAAATTATGTTAAGATGGTTTAAGACTCTTCTTTTTTAAATGATGTGAGAATACAAAATTGCTTGATAAAGCTCCTCATACTGCATTGTGCTGTGCATTGTTCTCTGGCAATATTTGCAATGAAATAGCAAGTTAGGGAATTTGCTGTAGTTTGCTCTGTTAAAAGTTCTTTTATTAGTAATAATTGTCTTTCAACATTATGTACCATTGTATCTTTTCCTTTGTTTTTTAGCTTCATGTATACTGGACGCTTGGAGTTCAAAGAAGAGCTTCAAAATCAACTCTATTCTACTGCCAAAGAGATGAAAATGACAATACTCACACGGCTCTTGGATGCACAGTCAGTACCTGTTCCACCAGTGACTAAACAACAAAATAAAAAAGTTCCTCCTCCAATCACTTACAATTTACAAGGAAAAAAAGTTGTCCCCAAGATGGTAGATCCGGACCTTCCCGAAATGCTGCCTGGAAGGAAGTGAGTTGCTTTATAAAATGATTTCTTGATTTATTCATGAGGAATACCATTGACTTCTAAAATCAGAGTAAGCTGCCTGTCATAACAAAAAAGGTTTCCTTGGGAGGAAATAAATATTTTGCTTATGTTTTAAACTTCTGATAAGGGCTTGTCGTAAAAAATGTGTGTACCCATTAATTATGCAATGTTTTAAATTTTACTTTAGGCTTCCAATTTGGAAGAGGAGGAGTGCTCCTCCAACATTACCAGCTATAAATGAGGCTGCCCATGTAGAAGAGTTTGAATGGTTAGTCATTATGCACATATATTTAGTTTTATTTTCTTGCAATCAAATTTTAAGATTGATATTTCACCCACTTCCAATGTTCAGTTGACTTGAAACTATTAATTGTGAGTATCTCCCCCCCCCCCCCCCCCCCCCCCCCCCCC
>LYUA01001440.1:61137-74770 GCA_002093875.1 Calopteryx splendens
TTCCCATGCATAATAATGTGTGTAAGAAATTCTTTTGACTGATGAAGAAAAATTTATTTTCTACTTTTTAGAGCATTCTGAAATAAAAAAGTTTTTTGAGTTTTAACAAATATATTTTTATCTTAATTCTTTTTAATCAATCTTGCTCCTTGACAAAATATTTGGAACATTAACTGTATTTTCATTACTCTCAGCATGGCTTTTGTCCACCTAAGTCCACCATATCTGCCTTCTTTCAGTTCCTCAACAACATTTAAATGGCACCGAAAAAATGGATACACACTACTGGAGTATTTTAAAGACTTGGCAGAAGCCTTTGACAGTCTAGATCAGGTACTACTTATTGAAAACTTAAAATATGCTACGATTCTAGGAAAACCAATAGATAGGGTGATCACTTCCCTTGGCGACAGACACCAACTACATAGTACAATAATCTCAAAGCAGTTCCCAGACCGAACTAGAGTCCACTAATAACCCAACAAAATGTCTCATGGAATCCCCCAGGGTCCAGTTTTTGGATCCCTTTATTTCAATACCGATATTAATGATCTCCCCCGATATTAACCAAGGAACAAATCCCTATTCAATGCTGATAACTAGGAGGTGGATGCCTAAAATGTCTATTCCATTAGTTAGTGCCTATTTCAAGAATAAGAACCTAAAAGAGTCTTCTTTAAACAAGTTTCACTCTTTCCAGAGAAAATACAATTCAATTTTAACTGTAGTGTAGTGAAGGTGCTCAAGAACCCCCACTACTGGCCCTTCTGAGACCATCCGATATGGACCCAGAATGGGGAAACCCAAGGAAAGGCACCCACTACCCAAGGTCCCCCCCAAATGGCTCCTTGGACTCACTATCCCTTAGAACCTCCCGCTCCCAAACGGGTCGCCGACCGGGCCTTTCCCCGTATGTCATGAGCATCCTTTCAGGATAATATATAAAAGGTGGAGCCGATACTGAGGGGGACCCTATCCTTCCCCTCCTGAGTCACGGGTCACTATTCGATCTCCTCGAGAGTGCCTTGCACCATTCCTTCTGCTCCGAACAGCGGGTTGAGACGCCGACCTCCCCGAGCAATCCAGAGCATCCCTGCCCCTCCCAACCTCCTGAGTAACATGTCGCTGTTCGAGCTCCTTAGGGTCATCCATCATCTTCCCTTCCACTCCGGGCCTCGGGTCGAGACACCAACCTCCTCAGACCCAGATAGTACATATTTTCCTTACTCCCCTCATCCCAGAACAGTACCGAAATACTATGTAACTGCCTTTAAGATTAAATTGTCAATGGAGCCACTCATCTTTTTACTTGACCATAGGCTCCCACCCAATGATGTTGCTGTAGAGAGCTACGCAACAGTAGCACATTGGAATTCTCTCCACTGTGAATAAAAGTTGAGGTAAACATTATTTACATAAGCTCTTTCAACAACCATCATCCAAAATATTTTAATAAATTTGAATTTCACACAGGATCGTTGCTTTGGCATTTCACCTTAAACTCCCAAGAATACACTGGGTCTTGGGTCACTAAATTGTTTACGTCTTTCTAAAATAAAAAGTAGCCGTCTTTTCACAAACAAATAAGACAGCTGCTTGGCTTTATTGCATTTAATACCAGGGGTTGGACCTTGGGCAAGAAAACTATGACAGAGTACCTAGGTACCAACACTTAAACACAATCCTAGATATTTCTTGCGGGATGGTACCATAGTTGGTATCAAGGGCAAGAAAACAAAGTACTGGTACCATGGTGCCAGCACCTAGAGTAATAATTCTAGGCACCAGGATATAGGAAAACAATCCTTGGTAATAATTGGTACAGGCACTTAGGTACACCCTGTTTAATTACATTTAACATGGGTGAACTCAGGATGTCATAGACCCAGTTAACTGACATGGGAAGGGGATACTTAGGTGGTAAGAATGTAGTGATTCCGTTAATATTAGATGAAGGTATCTGGTGAGATTCAATCAAAGATTCAATCATCTCTCCTCCATGGCCATTTCAGTAAGACGATTCATTTTGATGGGTCTCACTTTGAAGGTGACAGGATATCTAAAATGTTGCAGAAATGACAGAGAATAATGTTGCAACCTCAGTTTTCAGCTGCAGACTAGCAGTTTGCCATGTTAAGGCAAGCAATATGAATCATTTATGCAAGAATTTGACTACAGAATAGGATGGTCATTTTCATCAAATCTAAGAGGTCAGTAAAATTAATTTATAATCAGTGAAATTTCATAGGCCATATGTAAACTTCAGAAAACCAATGTATTATTCAACTCTATTTAATTGAGTAAATTGATGTTCAATTGCAGTTTTGGTACCTAAGTTCAAGTTTTCAATGTCTATTCTGATACTTATTCCAGCCTTTTTCTGTTGCCTACTTACTTCTGCATATTTTCAAATATTCAATGCCTATAACTCCACCCTCTACTGATAGGATATCATGTCTGGTAACTCCCCTCCCTGGGAAAAACCTAATTAATTATATCTCATCATCAGTTGGGGATTTGTAAAGGTGATATACCCTGAATAATATGTTTTGTATAGAAATCAGCATACGTTCGATGTCACATAAAAAATCCCCACCGTCACATAGTTGTTTAATAATAATAACACTTAATTGCTTTCAACATCAGTATGCAGCAATACACTACTCTCTTAACCCATGAAAGCTTCAGGTTGCCTCTTAGGAAATACCTGTGTTGCCCATTATAAATAAATAATTAAATTGCCAAAAATTGATACATATTACATTTTCAAAGCTAAGCAAATGTTAGAAATTAAGTACAAAATATTACTTAAAAAGGTAATTAATCTAAAAACAAAACATCAATGTCTTCTTTAGCCAATACAAAAGATTTTTCCATCTTTAAAAACTTATTTCCTTTTTAAAAATGTTTTAATTCTTCAGGTAACATTAAAAATCTTTGAACCCATATAAACAAATGACCATTTGAATACAATAAGATTGGGCTTAATTAGTTATGCATTACCTCTTTGCAAATTATACACACTATCAGAAATAGTCGACATATTACTACTTCTAATGAAAAAGTTTCAACACCTTATAAATACATACACAGATGGTGTGTGGGAGTCAAGTGGTTAGAGCACTGGGCTGCTGACCGGAGGGCCCAGGTTTGATTCTGGGTGACCCCTCTTGGCACCCACAGCTTCACCCAAGCTGTGTACCATTTTTTGCTACCAGGTCTAGGACCCTTTAGTGTCCGTCATGTCCCTTTCCTTGACCGGTCCCTACCCTGATGAGTGAATTTCACACATCATCGGGCTTGGGTGACTCCTTTCCCACTGCTGCTGTCCCACCCCCACAAAGCAAGCACTTATCAGAGGGTTGGTCCATATGTGCACTTCCAAAAAAATTGATTGGATAAATAAGCAATAGACATTTTTATGAGTGTGCTTACTCTGGATTTGTGAGAAAGGAAGCAGTTTGCCATACATAGTTTCCCCCAAAGAAAGCACAGTACTTGTATTGAGTCCTATATCATTATGTCATGAAGAGATGAGCAACAATAGGATTAGATAATATTTCCATTTAAATTTATGGAACCACATTATTATCTCTCTCCCTTGGGAAGCTAGGGTTTTTGGCAGCTCCAGACAAGTAACCCACATGTGTCATAAGCATTTCAAGTGGATATGTTAGAAAATTAAAATTTTTAGTTAAACAATTTCAAAATTTTTAAAGTCAAAATTCAACTACATATTCTACACTCTCTTACTGGCGTGAAAGATTATATTTAAGCAAAACTGTGCATAATTAGTTACAATTTCCATAATGTAATTGTCATTAAGCCCGATTACATTATTTCTAGTACTTTTCCCATTACTGTACTATCTAACTTGAGTATTTATTGTGTTTTGTGTTGACAATGACTAGCTCTATGTAAAATGTTGAGTAAAAGAGTCATTAAAGATATTATCATTCCAATGCTAAAGGTTACCAATGAATCAAAGACTTTTTTCTATAAATATTCTACATATAACATGATACACACAATAATATCACTAAGAATGATCGATTATATCAACTCTTCTCAATGACCCATTGCAATTACGGTACCTTCCACCTAGTTATTTCTTTTTCTGGAAAAATGGATACATTTATATTTCTGCGAATCTACCTTCTTTGACTCTGAAATATTTCCTTTAGCCAATAGCCTTGATTATGATCCTACCCTCTTGATAAATATACCGTGGATAAGGCTTACAATACTTGACATAAATGGTTTATTTGACATTGCACATCATATTTCATGCAGATAGAACTAATTTTAATGTGTATTTTATTTTTGAAAATTTTCTAATGCGTATAAATTCCATCTTTAAATGTATAACAACACAAGTGGATCTACTCCCAATAGGTTAATGCATTGCCATTCATTTGTACCAGCATGAATGCAAATGCCCACTAAGAAAAGGATTTTTCACATAATTCCCTGCAATCCTGAAAATCATTCTCAAACTGAGTATTCGTTTAAATTAATCAAAAATGTAAAACTGGCATTGACTGGGGAAGCAGCAGTGATGGTTAGGTAAGGAGGGAAAGGAAACACCCACCTGCTGGGCCAGCTTTTCTGCTTCCTTCTCTACCACCTGGGCATGCAACTCCTTGTTCACATATGCAGTCCTCAGCTTACTTTCCAATTCCCTGAGCTCCACACTCTCCTCCCTGAGTCTTTGCCTGACAATAAATCGATACGGAAAACAGCTACAGAAAATGTAAACCACAGTCAGCCCAGATCCCAGCTTCCCAGAAGTTACCTAGATACCAGCAAAATCTGCCATAAATAGAAGGTGACTCCAGAATTAAAGAGCAGAGAAAGAAATCACCTTCACTGACATACAACAATAATGGTGCATCTTATTACTCTGTAGTACACAAATAATCAAGTACATACATTGATAAAAGCCAAGAATTAAATTTTTCATAAACAAACATGTGTAATGGATCAATATGATTAACGAGGTGACAAAAGAAATCCTGAAATTTCAAAACAATTCCTTCATGGCTCCTATCTATTTATTTCAATCAGTTTAATGAGCTTGTGATACAGATGTACAATGAAACCCAAGGGAAAGTTGTACTCCCCAAAACACTAAAAACATTGAAATTATTGTTTATTCATCAAAAATCATAACCAAGAATACGAAAGTTATTTCTCCAAGAATTTTGAATCCACATGCACGATGTGATACACAAACTTTATGTTTGCCCATAAATTCTGTTATTACAAATTATTTCTTTCTACATCACCATCAGTACAGTTTCTAAAATGGGAGGTCGAGTAAACTAACAGCTTTCACCATTATAATCTGAAGATAAAGTCTCTTCATGAAAACTCCTCTCCACAGTTGTAGTGATTGTACTTCATTTGCATATTTAATGTAGCAGATCACTAATAATGCTTATGAAAATGGAATCCCTAGTACATATTCTTCGAGTATGGAGTTCTACTGGGTAGAGCACTGGGCTTTTAACCGGAGTGCCTGGGCTCGACTCCGGGTGATGCCTCTGGGCACCCTCAGCTTCACCCAAGCTGTGTGATTTTTTGGGNNNATGCCTCTGGGCACCCTCAGCTTCACCCAAGCTGTGTGATTTTTTGGGTAAGAGATCTCCAGGGAAACCACAGGCAGAACAAGGAAAGGGCCTAGTTCCCTTACCCTAATGTGTGAATATTACACACAGCCTTAGTATTGGGTGAGGTCTACCCTCATCCCCATCAAACCAATTTCCAGGTTGATTCCTGTCATTGGTACCACCAACAATGAAGGCCAATGACTATGGACCTGGAATTTGTGTTGCAATGCTGAGACTGATAATGAATTACACTCCAATGATTTTTTTGTGAAAGCGGCTAAGTCATAATTTGGAAATTCTAATTTTTTTTATTTTGAAAAATCATTTACAGAATAATTTATTAATTTAGTTGGAGTATAAAATTAAAATCATAATGCAAAAGCATTTTTGTCAAAAACAACTTTTTTAATCATTGTCAACCTTTCTATAGTTTTCTCATCTATGAGAGAATTGTGAATACATCTTAATTTGTTGAAATTTTTACGAATGATAGAAATTGTGCAGTTTTTTTATACTATTGATTGTTATTTAAAATTATATTTCCCCCCATTGAGCTATGAAAAAATAGGGGTCGTCTCAAAATCGGATATTCAGAAACTCAAGCAGGAAAATTTTATAAAATTGCAAGAAGTGCATTTTATGGCAATTGGAGAGAAAATGTGAAGATCAAACCAACCTCAATTTCATTTCCACATATTCTGACTGCTTGCTGTTCCCAGATTCATCAGTCATCTTCCTGCTAAAATCCATATTAACCCTCAACTCTTGCATTCCCTATGAATAAAAGCAGACACACATGCCTGATTAGTAAAATAGTTATCTGCCTTGATGAATGCTGATCACAAGAATACTCCATGTTAAAACAATTGTTTTAATGCTTAGCAAAGAGAAAATATACACTATTTGAAATTGGTTTGGAATGATTAGAGGAAAATATCACAAAAAATTCCAATGCTATGACCTTGAGAGAGAATTTTAAGTGGAGCACATTATCATAGAATGGATGAATTGAAGGAATTGAAGTGGACTTCAACTGCCAGGTGCTTCAACCTCAAGTCGTTCCCTTGCAGTTCACTTCATTTGCCACACCACATATATATTGGAATGAATTTCAGGAGAAATAGGGAATTCAAGGATTGTTCACTGCATGTTCTTGTTCCTCAGACTTCTTATACTCCATGTCCTGAGATTATTTTCATTGCTTTCCTGAATAAGCCTCTCCATCTAATTACATTAAGGAGACTTTCACCCAGCCAGTTTAACGACTAAAAAAAACAACATGCGAATGAGGCAAATATTTTTGTGAGTGACCAAAATTATGAATCTTTAGTAATTCTTATGGAAAGGTACAAAGATTGCCTCATCAATGAATATCAGACACTTTCATGAAGTCATGCCTGAAATTACTAAATTTGTTAATCTTTAGTATCTTTTCCAAAATAGCATCAAAAAGTCAAATTAACAATTCCCAAGTTAAGGCATCAACAATTCAAATTTTGAAAAGTGGCTGAAACCAATTTGGAGCTATATTCAAGATAGTTAAATTTTTTATTATGATGGCACCATCATGCAATTTTGCAAACCCCTTTTAATTCACGCAAAATTAGGCAGCCACAGAAAGAAAAACCCTACAAGGTTATTGATCAGGACAATATTCTTACCCCAACAGATTTAGCTTCATGCTTGGTCTCTAAAAAATTAACATAACTTTATTGGCAGGTAACTCCAACAATGTTTTACAGTTTTATAGCACTAATTCACTGATAATTAAATTGGCCTTTGGGTTTGTTCATGTTGAATCAACCAATTCTTTTTTCAAAATGAAACCACCCTACATGGAATTCCATGAAATACACTGAGGTCCTGCCCCTTATTGAGGAAAGAAACTAAAATTGTAGCCTCCTGCATGGAAAAATTTCTGAAATACAGGTGTTTGAATTTCAAATAAACCCCTCTAGCTACCACAAATTGCAGCTGCAGTGCATTTAATATTTCATCCATAATTTGACTTTCAATGCATGAAATATTGTGAAATAAACTATGCTAGTATTACCTGTTGAATAATTGAATAGTTTTCAGGGGTAATTTCATGAAATAAATTTCATGTCATTATATGGAAGTCATCTGTAAAAAGAAATAACAAACATGACATAATTGCACTTCATATAATATCTTTATTCATTCAGGCTACTTACACAGTGTAGGCATAGGACATGTCAAAAATGACCAAAGAAAAGTCATTGTCAGAAATCCTTAATATAGCACATTTCGAACAAATATTTGTTCAATTCTTTTTAACAGCTTTAATATTTTTGGCAACTAATTATTAAGTTTCACTCCCATAGCATGACAACTTCTTGAACAAGTTTATTTTTCACATGGCCCACAAAAGATGCCAGCATTTGCACAGAGTACCAATGTTTAGGAAAGTGAACCAGATGCCATATAAATACATTGTAGCATACAAATTTACATAATAATACTGATATTAGCATGTAAGTTTCAGTGAAGAAAATTAAATGGCAGCTGAGTTACCATCAGCTTCTAGAGCCCTTTTTGAAATGGTAGCTGAGAAGAATATATTACATGTAGGCAGAAACATTGTGAGGGTGTGCTGAGTGAATTAAGTACCATAGGCTAGTGGGGGTCATAAGGGGAAGGTAAAATATGCAAGGGCCAGCATTTTGAAAAAATTGTTTTTGGATTAACACCAGAAGGACAGGAGGGGTCATTTATTCATATTTGGAATTCAATTTATTTTTTCTCTAAGTAAAATGTTATTTTAACTTTGTCCATTCCTATCTGAAATTTGATGAAATGAAATTAATGTCACCATAGTATTTTTTTTACAAATGGGTCATACCTTGGAGGACCACTGGGGGTCATTTGACCCAGAACTTGTTCTCTCACAGTATCTTTATATTCCTCTTATCCTTAGGCTCTTAACATTTTGTGCAGGTACATTTCTTATTTCAGTATTTTTTTTATAATTCTTATCTCATATTTTTATCCTTAACACAAAAATCACCTTTACTCCCATGCATATATTTATTTCTACCAGCCATGCATCCTGCATTTTGTATCCCGATTCTTAGATAAATCCTTCATTGCATTGTGAATAATAAGTTTCTAAATACATTTATGGGCACCAGAAGTTTATATCACCCTTCTCCCTTTAGTGTAACTTACGAATGAAAGTTAACCCTTTCGCTGCAAGTGACGATATTGTCTCGTCATCTGCTGTATATCCTGCTCTGCGTATGATGAGTATGCCTTGTCTTGGTTTGTTTTTTTCCCCTCTCAGCGTATTCCATTGTAGTGCAGGCACATATGGCAATACAGTTTAAGATAAAAAGTTCGTATTTTATGCACTAAATGGAGTCACGGTCACTCAAATTTTTTTCAAATCTTTATTTCTTTTATTATTTAAAGAAATTTCAAAAAACGCCTCACGTACAGCAATAAAAGGCCACCGCAGTGAAATGGTTAATAATAGACAGTGGGTCAGTTTTATGTTAACAATCATAAGAATTCATATTTTGCATGTGAATGTTGATATAAATATTTCCAAGTTTTATTTATTGCTCTTTAAGTCGTAGTACAGAGTGACATCAGGGGATGAAGGTGAGACCTTGTGTGACCACCTGGAATGCATTCTCCAGTTCAGTGTGAGCAGAAAAAGGTTGCATGCTAGCTCTCAGTGCTCACCATGTACACCTTAGTTATTTCCTCACTCCAAGATATAAATCGGAATCAGTCACCTTAGTCTAGGCAACATTTACCATTCATTCACTGCCGAGGCCTTTGAAAACTGTTACGAAGTATTGTTGACCATCGATCCCAAACCCTAAAATTCCTGGCTCTTTTTTCACCTCTGCCTGGGTAACCTAGGCGGCCGACCTTGTAGTTTTGCCTGGGTGTCTGCCCCCCTGCCTGAGACTCACCCTTCCTCCTTTAGGAAGAGTGGAGCATGGGTGTGAGTTTTAAAATTCAATCCTTATCCGCTCCCATGGAGAAGGGCAATGCCCTCCCCTTGGGTGGGGATGAAGAAGCAGGAGGAGAAGTTCCTGGAAGATAAAGGTCAGTGCCTTGTCTTCCCTGAATACAGACGGGGTGGGCGGCTGGGAGACTGACTCTCGGAGAGCAATTAGTGACACTTAGAAAGTATTTGTCAAACTTTTTCTTGTAATAACACAGTAATGATAATTATTATTATTATTTTACTGAAATGCTCTAAAATCAACCACACCACAGGAAATTGCTCCGGATGGAACGTTCGAGATTTCACCTGATAACATTCCAACAGGGAGACTCACGAGGTACAGTATTTTGCATTCAGTACCAGGTCCTACACCGTATGCCAAATAGAATATTCAAGAGGCATCAATGTTGATCGCATTCTGCTTGTTGGTGAGTTAGACTGTAGACCATGTTAGACAGTATTATAAAATGTACTGTGGAGCATGGGAAGCTTGATAATCCCAATTGGTATATGTCAAGAGAGGAACTTCTTATATTTATTGAACTAATATATGCAAGAGGTGTCTTGGGACAGTGGCATTTGCCTATGAAAAGCTGTTGCAATAAAACCCGGGGCTCAAAAATATTCTCAAGCACAAAGCCAAGGGTTTGATTCTTGAATATAATGAAACATTTGCAATTTGATTCAAGGGCGACTCATTGTCAAGCACTGAAGGCAGGTGAATTTGCTTTGACTTCTCAACATTGGAACAAATTCATCACTAATTCCCAGGACTGCTACAATCCAATTGGAAGTGTTATGGCCGATGAACAGCTTTATCCATTGAAATTAAGGCATCCATTTTTACAGAATATGCTGAATAAACCGGACAAATTCAGAATAATGTACTGGGTTTTGGCTAACATCAAATCTAAATATTGTCTAAATGTATTTCTGTGTTGTAGGAAAGATGAAGAGAGACCATCAAATCAAGCATTAGGTGAATACCTTGCTATGAGATTGAAAAAGCCATATAAGAATGCAGGAATAAATGCAATTACTGGCAATAATTACTTTTCATTGATTCACTTGGCCAAAAAATTGAAAAAAGTAAGATTTCTTCTTGTTGGAACGATAAGAAAAAACAGGCGAGAGTTTCCTTCTCATAACCACATTAATAATGAAATTCATTCAACTAGAGTACATAAAAACACCAAGGCCATATTCTGACAAATTACCAAGCAAAAAAGAAAAAGAATGTGCTTTCACTATGTACAATGCACTCAGATGTCATAATTTCTGATACTGATAAAAGAAAACCAGACACCATCCTGTTTTACAACAAAACAAAGTGGGTAAGTGGTACAGGTAATATTGTCAATTGGAAGACACAATGACTTATATTATGGTATAAAGAAATTGAAGTCAAATAACCTCTAGCCAGCCTTCTACGTAAGAGACTAACTCCAGTCCTCCTAATGCTAAGAGGGCCTCGCCACAGATATTTAAAAAAACCTATTAGGTGTCTCAATGAACTTAAAACTTAAGTGTGTGTTTAAAACTTGGTGAAGTCTCTCCCTTGTTGATTCTGCCCTAGGTGCTTATCACCAAGGCGACTCTGTAGTTCAATGTATTTTAATAGCACCTATAGCTACCTCAAATCTGAAAGCATAGTATAGTTATACAAAAACATGGACATTTTAATGTCAAGGAGTTGTCAGTTCCAGGGAAAGCAAATTTTGTGATTCATAACTCTATAGAATTGTAAGTCCATAAGAGCATCTGGCATAAATATGGAACCTGAAACTAAGGTGTTGAAACAAGAGAATTCTGATTTAGTCATTCAATGTTGATCTTCTCTCCAATGACTGCGAAAAAATTTATGAAGAGTTTTACTCAGGCAAATTAGCAGTGGAACAAAATAAAGTTAGAAGAAGACAATTATCTAGACCCCACCCTTGAAAATGCATTCTTTAGCACCACATAAAAGGAGTTTATATGGATAAATAAAAATAATACCGGAAAAGCATCTGCTTGCTTCCATGGTGCCACATGCTTTAAGTTGAAGAGATCTTCACTCAGACTGCTCCCAAGATAGTAGTGATAAGAATGATCCAGTGGCTTGAGTCTGTCAGCAAAAGATATCTCACTTTGATGGTCTCATAGGTAGAATGAAGGAAAGGTTGCTCAATGTAATTGACAGTTGAGAACTTTTATTTTAACTGTCCGAAATTCATGGCCAAGATGAAAATTGAGTGAATTTGATGTTTCTTATAATGTACATTATGTTGGTCATACAAATATTTTGCTTGGTAACAATGAAATATTAGCAGTACCTCCAAGGCACACTGGGAAAAGCCTTTAGGAATACAATGATGAGCTAATGAAAATTTTTGCGAACAGGATGATAATTCCAGACATATGCCAAATTCAAAATATTATTGGAGAACAAACATAATACACTCATTTATAGTTTTACCACTAGGTTTTTGCCCAAAAATTTGTTTTGAAAAAGTCGAATTGTAGACATGTATATATGGTATTTAGTGATAAATAATGTAAGTAATATCAGTATCAATAAGAACATGCAGAACAAACAATTTGTGTACCTTAAGGGAACTTAATACATTATTAGAGAACTATATCCAGAGGGAAAACTTCGCTCCTCATGAGGCCAAAATGGTGTTTGATAGCTGTGCTCCTGATACTCATTGAATGTTTGTGTAATGCATGGAAACGTTAAAATGCTTATAAGTGCTCAGCAATTAGGCAACAGGGTTTTGTCTAAACTTCAAACAGTAGTATTTTATGAAGGATGCTACAATTTCAGTTTCTTTCTTCAATAGGGGGTGTGACGAAAGCGAATTTTATGGAATTTCAAGTCGGATGATATCACAGCTTGGTTGAAGTGTGATTTAACACTTTTATCTTTATAACTCATATGGTGGTTGTGAATATCTACACACCTCCATGGAACATGTGCAACTCAAATTCTGTTCCTCCTTCATGTACCTGATATTAATTCCTGCTGTTTAATCACCATGAGTAAGCAATGTAGTTTTCTTGCAATTTTCTATGGCATTTAATCCTTTTCCCGGAGTATTCATTACTTTAAAGATTCATAAATAAAGATCTGGCAAAACATTTTCCAGCATGCAATAATCTTAAATGATTAGTCCTACACCATCTGCGCAGGGGTTTTTTGAACTGTAGACCCTTAGATTTGTGAAAATACAAATCACACCGTGATAATATTACTGATATACATGCATAGCATAAATTATGCCTCACCTTTAGTGAACTTGTCTCCTTCTTGGAGTTTAATAGTCTATTGAATACCCGCTATGTAAGGTTACGTCTGTGAGTAACTTCTTCCATTTCCTTAGCACCTCTAGGACGTTGCACACCGGTCATTCAAGATCCCGCTCGCAGTTCTTGAAGTTAGTCCAGCAGGTGACCCAGAAACAAATAATTCCCAACCCGCTCAAACATATGAGAGGAAATCTGAAGACACGCCACGAGAAGGTAAGTCGTGTTTTTATTTTTCAATGTGGCTGAAACAGCTGGATTTACAATCTAACCGTGAGGAAAACATCACTACGATCACTACCGTCCAATTAAATTTGGGATGAGACAAGTGACGATCACGTAAACTACTTTTATACGTGAAGTGAGAAAGCACCATCATTGTACCACAATTATTGCCTAACTTCGAAATTATAGGGGCTAGCCATATGTAGACCCTTTTCCCATTGTTTATAACTTTGTAACTAGCAAATTTATATTCAAATAAAGTATACCACGTGATAGAGGAAGGTTTAAGCTATCCTTATAAATATAAAAAAATAGCACAATGTTCTTTATTTCAGATGATATTAACAATTAAAAATTGAGTAAATTTTATGCTAATTAAAACGCTCTTATTAACTAAACAAATCCTACTACAATTTTTTAACTAAATATAATAACAACTGAAACCTCTCTCATCAATTTAAAACATAGCTAGGGTTTGTGCCTCCTATGGTTGAACAATGACAGCGGTAGGAGTACGGCCGTGCAT
>LYUA01001440.1:123149-134946 GCA_002093875.1 Calopteryx splendens
TGACCCAATGGGTGAATTTGGTGAAATCACGGTGGCAGGGAACGTGTTAATAAATTCATTTGGCATAAATACATCTAACAATAGTAGATTATCTGAATCAGCCTTAGCATAATTGTCTTGCTCCATGATGTCAACGACACTCTGTGCCACAAGACAACAACAAATTTACAAGTACACATGTGATACAGGCAATCACATGCAAGCAGCGATATTACCAGTGATGTCATCTGTCACATGAGAAAGTGTTTCATGGTCCAAAATTGCAGGCGAATTTCTTATATTAAAATGATTGCAGTACTATTATGTTTTATAACTAAGTGACTCGGTACATACTAGGTGGAATCTTTCCATAATAAAAGAAACACTGTACTTTTACTGAATTCCACTGGTTTATTGTTTGGGTACTAGGAATTTGGTAATTGGGAACTGGGTTATTGGTTTGGGTTTAGTACCCCAACAATAAACCAGTGGAATTCACTAGAAGTACAGTGTTTCTTTTACTATNNNNCAACAATAAACCAGTGGAATTCACTAGAAGTACAGTGTTTCTTTTACTATTATGTTTTACTTTAATATTCTTTTATTTTAATGGCGTTTTCTCATTGTTTTCCTATTATTATCAGGGGGTATGATAGTCTAGTGGGTATAACATTAGGCTTACTGATTGGAGAGCCAGGGTTTGATTCCAGGTGAAGCCTCTTGACACCCTAAGCTTTACCCAAGCTATGTACCAATTGATGGCTACCAGCTTGTCCTGGGAAATCACATGGGGTACAGGTAAAGGAACTGACCCCCCTACCCTGATGTGTAAATTTCACACGCCATTGGGTGATTTCTACCCTCACCTACCAAACTGACCTTCGGGGTGATTACTGTGGTCTATTTTTTTCATATTCTTATGTAAAATACCAATTATAGTAATGAATAAATTTTATTTCGATACCCCATTGGCCAGTTAAAATTATGAAATATTTTAATTTTATTTACCATAAATTCTTGAGATTACAAACTAACCTTTTCTCCTTCTCAACAATAAAAAATAATCCCCTAAAAGTAAAAAATATTCTTATTTCAAAACCATTTTTGTCATCACCAACTATCTCTTCCCTCTTCCAGTGAGCCTTTCCACCCCCATTGAAAGACTCCTTCTATTGAAGCAACAATTTAACGGGATGTGACTACTCAACTTCTAGATTCTCTATCCTGATTCACCTAATTGAGTGACTATACCCTATTTCAGCATCTTTCTGTAGCCTCATGTAGCGTCTTGCACAAAAGAAACATTTCCAATAGATATGCAAATGCATCAATCTCTAGAATTGAAGAGAGGCAAGAGGATGGAATTTTTTACACTGGAGTGCACTCACCTACAACAAGGTCAGAAGTGAGGTGGAGGGCCCTCACAGGGCCAGGAGGCTCCCTGACCTCCGCCTTCAAAGCACCATCCACCACCATCCTCGCTGCTTTCCTGGTAAGAGAACAATACATGCCATCAGCCAGGGGAAAAACACTTCAATTCACAGACCATGCAGTAATGTTCCATGACACATCCCTGACACTTGAAAGAGACAAACTGTTTCCTTTCAACCTGAATTAGTGAGTTTTGTGTTTATGGTTCAGACATTACTCCCATCTGTACCGCTAGACAGAATTAGCTGAAGAAAGAGATCAATGAGGAGCAGAGAAAGATTGCACCCAGACAATTAAAACACAGAAATTTGAAAGAAACAGAAAAAAAATTCAATGAGAAAACATTTTCCAGACTTAAACACTGAATTTGTTGCCTCATTCAATAACAAAAACATTGACTTCACGAAGTAACAATCATTCACCTAGACTGGGATTTGATCTTGAATTTTTTGATTTTTGGTAAAGTGCTTTTGGCCTGTTAACCTACCTAGGCATCATCCTTTTTAACACTGGGAATTTCTAACAACTAAACCCTCAAACAATCCTGCCTTCTTCTGGAATAGGAGCCATCGTACTACTGCAATCAGTGCGCCAGGGATTCAATAGGAGTTTTTTTTTATAAGCATGTAATTTAATCTAATATTAATATTTGTGCTTAAGCAATATATTTCTAAGATTTTAAGATCAATAATATTGATTTATAATTAAATATTTTTAAACATATTTTTCCTTACAAATAGAACGTATTCAAACTGATTTTTTCTTTCGTGTTCACAAGATTAAATTTCTCAACTCTGTGAATTAGTTCTCTTTTTGCACAGAGTATCAACATTTATCAAATGACAATGTACATAGCAAATTCCATGAAATGTTCAAGGAGTAAACGTACCACTTTTTGATTAAGTCAGAGGAAAATTATCAGTTTTAGAACAAAATTGAATTCATTCTCTTATGCTTACAGATAGGAAATATGACTAAGAAATGATGCCAGCATACATTTTACTTTCTTTCATTTTTCTATAGACTGTAAATTATTGCAATATGCCTAAATGAAAATTATTTTGGTTTCATAAAAAGTATGAATCTTCATAAATGTAATGCATAAAATCCTGTAAACCACACAACATTAACTGCAAACCTTTGGCTGATTGGCTTTCTAGCAGGATAGCTTAATCATCGACAAATATAACTGGCTTAATTTGTTTTCTATCTACATATATATTCATATCCCCACAAAGTATTTTTTTCAAGTTAGTACAATGCTGTGATACAGTTGAAAGGCCACAAAAACCTGTGCAAATGTAAATGATATTTCTTTACCACTAGTGCTTAAAAAAATCTCTTGCCAGGTTTGTAGTTCTTCACTACCTGATTCTATCAAATACCAACATATTGACGTGAAATTGAGAACATCTGGATATGCACCTGTTTCTTTCCACAAGCACTGAATGCCAGTTGTCATCTGCCAAACGATAAGACGTCTCCACACTAACGCCCAATGGTCCAGCACCAGCCTGATACTGAAACTGCAGTTGATCACCACCTACATTAAACACAGGTCAGAAAAATAAAATTATTCAAGTGGAACTTCTTAACTTAGGAATAGGTAAAGATAAAAATTTTAACTTAAATTAGATAAAAAATATTAATTTAATTAAAGCTACCTAAAGTTGCCAAGAATTAGAATATTCCACCTAAACATGTAGTAATTACGAACTCCTGCCACTAGATGCATCTTGCTGTGTATTTCAGCTGCCATTCTATCAAATGGCCTCTTTGAGAGTGCACATGATTCTTAGCCTTTGTTGCTTTAGCTAAACCCTGTTCTTCTCCGTCTGCAAATACCAAAATGGCTGATGTGAAGGAGTTTAGCTTAACTGCATTAAATTCCGTTTCAATCTCATGAAAACTGCTGTTGAAACTACCCACCAAATGCTAACGGAGGCTTTTGGTGAGGAGCAAGCTCAAATGCAAGCAAAAACATTCAAATGGTTTAAGCGTTTCAAAGATTGCTGGGAATTTTGTGGAGGATGACAAACGTTCGGGGCAACCATCATCATTAACACAACTCCAGAAAAAATTGTAAAAGTACATGAAGTGATCCTTGAGGACCAAAGGCAGACAATCCATGATGCTAGTAATAGGGTTGGACTGTCACACATGGGACATGTCAATGCCTTCTCCGCCATGCACAAAACATGAGACGAATTATAAATGAAGTTTTTCCCGAGACCAACGGGTTGAGGTTTGCACTGAGCTGCAAGTACCTACAGTTCGAAGTGGCCCTCAAACTTCCTGTCCAGAGTCATAACTGCCTATGAATCATGGGTGTGTGGTTGTGGCCCTAAAATGAAGCAGCTATCTTCGCAATGGAAGGCATGTAGGAATTCGTAGACAGAGAAAAACATGATTTAATGAAAACAACAACACATTAAGAAGGGGAGAATTGGTACCTGTAAAAGTGGTCATTATGATAGGAGCTCTTCTAGCAAGAGGTGGCCATTAAGGTAGGTTGCAATGTATATCACTCACAACCCTATTTCTCTACTGCACTCTAAAATTTTCCAACTTAAATCCAATTTGTCCAGCCCAGCAATACAGTCTCAGAGAACAATTATTTTTTATATAATATCATACGTTAATTATCACTGTATAAAGTATTATTTTAAAAACTTTATGGAATATATGCCCGTTCAATATTATATTGAAACCAGACAATATACTTTAATGCATAAGGCATTCATTTTTAGCACATCCAAATTTACCAAATACCCTACCAATAATTGAAACCTTGATGTAATCCGTGGGACCTTTGCTGTGAATGATGACTGCATTATCTACAGTAGTCTTAAATTCAAAATAGATGTCTCCACTGTGTCCCATGTCAAAGGCAGGCAAGTTGATGGTGGCATCAGTGACTCGGAATGTCACAACATTTGCAAAAAGCCCTGCAAGAAAATAATACAATTATATTATGTCATCAACTGGAAAGTTTAACATTGGGTATTTGAAAGACACAATGGAACCAGTGAAAAGTAAAAATGAGAGAAGTAGTTATGCCAACAGAGTAATGAGGAAAGAAGTATAAGGAATTTTCAATTTTTAAAATTCTTTCAGGAATGAATTAGCCATTAGAAATCACAAATACCCTTTTTTCTGGAAACAAAATGTGATTTTGTAATCAACATGCCCTGGATAACCATCGATAGGAAATGTCTTGGATCCAGAGCACTTTCAATAAGTGATCTATTGTGTATAACAGTAGATCACTTATTAATATTATCAAAGACTAAAGATACATATGTATCTGTAGCCTATGCTATTACTTACAGAATTTCAACAGAAACTTTTCAACAAAATAATTTGAATTAAGTAATGTCCCCTAGGTTGCTCTTGGTTCATATGAAAATATGAATTAGAATAGTTGTAATTGTCGCTGGGAATGCACACCAGAGGATAGAGAGAATAAAAGCATGAAGGAAGAGTTCCAGGACAAATTATGGAAAGTCTTCAATGAGTGTGACTCTGGTGAAAGAATGATAGTATTAGGAGACATGACTGGTTGGGATGATGTTTATAAGATGAATGCGTGAAATTTCTAGAGTGTATGACAAGTTATTTCTTCATGAGCCACGTCATCTGCTTCGATGATTCTTCAAGTGCAAAGCAGCTGGTGGTAACAATATTTCTGTTTACAGTTATAAAAAATTGACAATAAACATTGAAGTGTGTTGCTGGTTTGCATACCCTAACCCATTTTACAAATATTTTAAGGTTCTATAAAACCAATTGGTGCCTACATGTGAAGTGCAAATGTTTCCTAATTATTTTCTATGAATTCTATTTAATATATCTTTCTTTTTCACTGAACACATGTTCCAGAGGAATTGAATTTTTAAAACATTTAATTTTCTTGGGAATAGTGATGGAGGTTCAGAATGTATCTAATGTCTGTACTATACACCCAATACTTGATTTGTTTTGTATCACCACCCATCTCACAATGTCCCACATAAAGTTCACAGTCTCTTTTTTGAAGTATAGGGAAAGGTTACACGCCACTTGGAATCATGCTTGTATCTCTCATAGATATTTATCATTCACCTTTTGTAGGTTTACATTCCTGAACAATCAGTAATTGTGGATGAATCTCTGCTTCTGAGGAAAGGCCACCTCTCATGGAAGCAGTGCATTCCTCCCAAGCGAAGCAGATTCCTCTTAAAAGTTTTTGTTCTCTGTGAGAGTGAATTTTTTAAGAATATACTGGCAAGGACACTTTGTCCAGTGAGAAGTATAAAGACAAACATTTTAGTCGCAGTATTGTATTCCATTTGGCTGATACTCTTTTGGACAAAGGTTGTACAATTCATTTGCATAACTTGTACTGTAGTCCATAACTTGTAGACAAACTTTGTGCAAGAAAAACTGACGCAATTGGAACGATTCGGGAAATTCCTTTCGGGAAAGGGATTTCCTAAAGGTATCAAAGAAGAGAAATTTAAAGAGAGGTGAAGTCGTAATAGCTTTTCATAGAAAACAAATGGCTTAAGAATGGAATAACAAGGGAGACATTTCAATGGTCAGTATGTTTCATGGTAGCAAAATGGTTTGTGTGAGGGAAAGAGGTGGCATTAAAATAAAACCAGTTACAGTTCAGGACTAGAATTTGAATAAAGGGGGAAAAGACAGAAGAAAGGAATGATGAATATACATGAAACAGCTTGCAATTGGCAATATAAATATTACATTAAATTTTATAGAAATTTGCTTTAAATGGTCCATCTGAATTATTTTGCTATTTACAAAAAGAAAGATTGGAAAATTACAAGAAAAAATTGTTTGCTTACATTAGCAAAAACTTTAATGCCAAAGTACAGAAAGGCTCCGATTATGGGAAAAAGAATTCCATTGAAGTCACCATGCCCAGTTAGACTCACGAAGAGACATTTTCCTGAAATTATTCCTGCCACTCCTAAAAACCAAAATACTCCTAAACAATATGTTTTGTGCTACAAAGCAGGAAAAAGCAAAGAAACAAATTACTGGGTCTCTCACTGTGAAATTGCCTTATGCGTAAATATGTTTCAAATGCTCAATGAAACGTAATTTATAAATTATGCTTTTCAAAAATATAAGTTTATAATATAGTATTGTCCAGACTAGTGCTTTCTATATCAATTTATATTGTTTTTTCATTCCAATGCAATTTATTATTAAACATGACTCTGCAACAAAGTATATATAAATATGCATAAATAAAAAAATGTAGTTACATATGCTAATTATTTATAGCAATACATGAAAATTGTGCATTTATATACAAAAGTACATCTTTTCCACAATGTCTTAGTAAAATAATTGTACAAAATATTGAACAAGCATTGCATTGTTTATAACAAAACAATTGTTAATAGCAATTAAGAATCAAACCTAATATTTTTACTTTTTTATGATTGTAAAAGTATTTGTGATATATACATGATTTTTTTTCTTTGAGCAATGCAAAACCCTCAACTTCAATGCAAACAAAAAAGAGTGATGAGAAGGAGGCACCCCCAAATGCAATCCACTTCTTGCCAATCGACCTACCCACTCAAGTGATTAACGATGAAAATGATTTCAGGGAAGTTAATACAAGTAAAAATAACCATAATGAAAACCATCGTTGTAGTTTCCAAAATTAATGTTTCCACACTATAAAATTGTGGAAACTACAAAGTTGTTTTTTCATTATAGATATCCATAATTTCCACAAAGCCACGCTTCCTACTATAAAGTTTATAATTAAAAATGAGGTTATCACAGCTGTAAGAAGTTTGAAAAATGGAAAAACTATAGTAGAAGAATGTTAAGTGCTGGGTCAAGCTACACTCATTTTATATCTTTGAGAATTGTGTAATTAATGATTACAAACATTAAGTTATTCCTAACAATAAAAAAAATACAATAATCCTAACATTGCCTAAAGGGCAAAGAGGTGTACAATTGAATGTAATAAGCAATTGGTCTTTTGAGAGGGAAAGAGTCATCTGAAAAAGTATTGATTGAAAGAGTGTTGAAAGGAAACTTTTCGCTAAATGTTGGGAGTGCAATGTAGTTTTATGCCTGGAAGTGATATATGGATTATTTCATTCTCAATGTTACCTCCAGAGAGGTATGTATCTTGGCAGGATGTTTGCAAATGATGGTATGACAGATAAGAGATTAAAAGATTAACACATTCAGGAAAAAAGGCTAATGATACTAGGTACGTGGCCAGTGCTAGGAGGGGAGTGCCAAAAAATTAATGTACATCTAGAACAGCAAAAATTACAGCATATGAAAGTGCACACCTCCCCATATTATTGTATGGAATTATTCCCATAAGTTTAAATGTTGAATAAATCTGGTGGGCATGGGATACATGACAAGTGTTTGTGGTAAAAATAATAGGGTGCGGAATGTGTGGGCTATGAATGAATGTGAATTAGATGCATCAATGTTCTCTCTTTTGCGATGAAAATTTTAGGGACAAAGAATTTTCATAAAGGAACACTTATACATCTTTATATACACATGAGAAGAATGGGCATGGCCACCAATTACCTGAATTGAACATTGATTAAAGGCTCTAAAGAGAAAATTATCCGACACAAATGTGGACATGAACAAGCACACTGCACACTCACCATCGCCTTCACAAATTAAGGGACCCAGCGTGTACTTTCCCTCCTTTTCATCCAGCGGATTGCCTGTGTCGCCAAACCTCAATTGCCGCACAGGCAAGAACTCCTTCTGGGTAATGTCGCCACCATCTGTCACCCAACTGTCGAGACCTACATGGCAGCAAAGAGCAAACACCAATTCACAAATAAGTATTACTCCTAGGACTGTGCATGGCACCTACCAATGGGGTAAGGCACATGCTCCAAGTGCATTGGTACACAATTGATGCCCGAGGGGCTTTAAGATGAGAGATAATTTCATTCAGAATACAGAATCAAATTAAATTGACTTATTCAAAGTAAGAACTGACCAACACACTCCTAGGGATGTGAAAATGATTGCTGTGGCTGCTGATCATGAGTAATAATAACCTAGGGCTACCACCACATGTTATGAGAGCCTTGGGAAATTTGAAAATTCAATGGGTGAAATACAATTCCAAGTGTGAAATTTAATTCAATTTTTCCTCTTCACTGGGAGATTAGACTGAAACAAATTTTTTCTTTTTAGTAGCATATTAATTATAATGATGACATTATCTAGGTGAAATTATGGCCTATAAGGCCCTCTCTCACAATTAACCTTTTTTATAACATTACAAACATCCATGCCCGAGGTGGGACTTGAACCTGCGACCCTTAGGTTAGCAATTGGGATGAGTGCAGTACATAAAAGGCTTTTCCCATGATGAGGTAATTTTACATCACTGTGAATTTATCTTTGGAAAGGAAGAGGTAAAGGCCGCAGCATGGGAAAGCCAAAGTGCTTGTTTTGCACTCCCTGTATTGATTTGGGCACTCCCTGTAATGATTTGGGCATTCAACATTGCCAAGACTCTCCTTGCTGCACATCGCATGGGGACCTCCAATGGCAGCTTTAAAAATGTTTTATTTTCATTTTTTCTCCGTAACAGAACTGTTATCTACAAGAAATTTGTTGTTTTTGTCTTCCTTGCCCCCTCCCAGAAAATGGTCACTACCTGTTTCCTCCTATGACTCTCAAGTCCAAAGCTGATGACTATGGGTCCATAATCAGGACTGAATCCTCAGTAAGATACTTCTTAACCCATTGTCGGCCTTTATTTTATTTTAGTGAGCTGGGTACATTGATTCCACAATGAGGAGCCACTGATCACAATGCCTCTTTTCACAGATTCATTCATAACATTCATCCCTCTTCCTCTCTCCTCAGAATTTGCCATTTTGACTTTGGCTTCTTTATATTTAACATAAGCCCAAATGAGTTGGTGTGTTGAATAAACCCACTTGTAACTGCAGCAACTCGATCTCAGGATCAAGCTGTGACATCAAAATAATGGGTTTTTTTGGAGTCCTTTTGACAAGAGGTCCAGCTTGATAAGTGTGTGTAGATTTCATGAGTTTCCTGTGATCCTGGATATCAGTTTGATGCAACATTCCTTACATATAGCTATGAAATGATATCAGCCTTTTGTTAAGATAATTTTGGAAATTTTGAGGAAACAGGGTCCTTGGACTAGCAGAAAGCCAGTCAAAATACCAGCAGGAAGTATATATTCCAATTTTCTTTAAGACATCGATGCTAAGGCAAGAACCAAATTTTGAAAAGTTATTTTGAAGAAAAACGGACAATCAATTTTATATGGTATTAATCAGAAAATGAAACAATGAAAATTTGAAAAAGCTCAATCTAGTTTCAGGTTCTTTAATGCAAAATTATATAGTGTAAGCAGCATGAAAAGGAAGATACTAGTCATAGAAAATAAATATTGGCTCCAAGGTTAAACATGATTGGGAGTGGAGGGATTTTGATGAAGGGCTATATTTGGACAAACACAGTGATGATCCTAAGAGATTGGGATGCAGCCATTATACAGATCAAGAAGGATTATAGAAAGAAGATGAGAGAGATTGTTGCACCAATATAAATTTTGCATTTTTGACTTCGTTTGTTATGCACAGTTATTTGCTTCTCTAAATTTGTAATATTTTCTCCTGAGATAAAAATGCTTTGACAAAGAATGCAAATACACATCACCTGCATCACAATTGCACCACTTCGTTGGATCAATGCATCCTCCGATGATTCCACATTCGCATTTGAATGATCCTGGGAGGGACCCACCCCAATAGTCCATCTTCTGATTGTAGCGTGACACCCACCATGAGAAGGGTTGGAATACTCCATTGGCGACTGGAAAGATGGAAAGAGGGGAGTCAATCTCTACTGCCATTCATATGCCTTTGGGGTCGAAGCATAGCATATCGGTTCAGATCAGAATGCCATCTGTGCAACACCAAAAAGAGGTGCGAATTGGCTAAGGGGTAAGGGTTTGGGAGGAAGGAAAAGTTTAGGCCAATGAAGCCAACAACAACAATAAATATATAAAAATTTAACAACTATTATTTAAACAGCTTAAAAGGACTTTTCATTATGAAGCAAATGGAAAATAGGCATGATAACATTGCTGCAGTTGCATTGTTGAGTTTTATGCTTAAAAAATGAAATATTTGACAGGTTTTGATGTTCTCACATCATCGTACTGTTCACAAACAAAAATGTAAAACGCACAACTTTGCCAAAACCTATTACTATAAATCAATTTCACAACTTCAGCCATCCCGAAACGTGTGCTTACAACTGATGAGGAACATTTCAATTCATTAGAGGTATAGGATATGATAAGAGTCTAAGGAGATTCATGAGTAAACAATTTGTACCAGGAGAGTTGAGGAGACGTGCTCTTTTGCATGAATACTGAAGCAGTTGCTTGCAGGTGGTTGATCGGTTGATTAAGGCCTCTATCTGGTCCATATCTGCATCATACATGATATCCTGTGTGTACAAAAAAAAGAGCAATAATTTGAAAATCTCCACAAAACCAAATTTAATTTTTGAATCTAAGCAAGACTACATTTAATACTGAGATAGGACATAAGGCATTTCAATGGTAAATGCATTAACTTTGATCATGATGATTAGAATTCATTCACTCCATTTCTACTTGATCACCAAACACATAACATAAAGAGATAACAGAATAATCCAATGCCATTATCTACTCACCTACATTTTGTTTCTGTACTAATCCCATCTATTATATACTGCTATTTATGGACATAATTGACTAAGAAAAAACATTTTCATTTTGAAGCAAAAATACCCCATGGCAAACCATATCTTAAAAAATTGAAAATTCTAACTTTACCTTGTCTGTATATTTATGTATGCATGTTAAGGATAATACGAAACAATACATCATCAATGCTCAAGTACATGGGCATATTACTCGACAGAGTGTTGGTGCACATTTGTTCTGCCACTATACACCTATGTATAATAAGAGTCCCTTTAATGTTGGCATCAAAATTTTCAAATACCTGCCACTAGCCCTGTCCCTTCCAGGAATACATTTATGTAATAAATATCTCAAGTGTTTTCTGAGAGAAAATGCTATTATAGTGTGGGAGAGTTTCTGGAGGAGTCTTCTGAACACTGAAGCAGCTGATTGTTTGTTCTCTGACTTTGCCAATATTTTACTTTGTAACGTCCTGGGACCATTAAATATTATTATTATTTACATATCTAAGGACAACATCAACTAAATATGTACTTTTGTGTTCATAAAAAAAGACTGGATGATTTTATGCTGCAAAATTACTGTTAAAACCCAAACCCCCAATTTTATAGCTGGTTACCAATT
>LYUA01001441.1:62542-73122 GCA_002093875.1 Calopteryx splendens
TCTTACTCACTTTCTACTACTCTTCTGCTACTTCCCTTCTTGCTTTCTTCAGTTCGCTCCATCTTCCTTCCAGGCTTGTTTCTTTTACTTCCTTCAGTTTTTCATCGATGGCTGTGGTGAATCTTTCCTTGCTATTTCTCTCCTCTAGGTATTTCATGTTCCCTCTGGATTCCTCTTTCTCCCGCCTTATTTTTTTTATCTCAGACTGCCCTCCATGACCACTAAGTTGTGGTCAGTCCTTGTGTCTGGACCCGCTCTGCATATTTTTATGCAATGAAGTTAATATCCTTGCCAACGAGTAAACAGAGAAAAACGTTAAAAATGAGAGAGGCACCACATTCAGGGCCCCAAAACGCTCATTGAAACTTTTGAAGAAGTGATCTGATAATATGTAGTATATTTGTAGTTTCACACAGACTTCCATTTTTGGATTTAATTTATATATTTTCACAGTTATGTTACTTTTTTATTTAAGAATTACCAATGAAGCAACATGTTTTGTGCAATAATTATCTCCAAATACGTTAACGCCGCCGTTGCCGCCGCCCACCGACTACGACATCGTAAGCTCGTGCATCAAAGTTGATAAACCCATTATTCTGCTGATATTTTACCGATCATAAACGTGACCGCGTGCATTATTACCGACTGCAGTCTATCGGTACCTATTGGGTTGAATTACGTGTTTTCACGGGAATAGGAGCATAGTAATCTTGATGCTTAGGTACTTACTGGTAGCGGATTCAGATTTGATTTCTTCAGTTTTTAAATATTGTTTTGGGCACTCTGACTGAACATATAGGTATGGATTTGGGAAATGTATCTCGAGCAAATACATTGTAGCTCAGTAAACGATTCCCGCGGGTTGTGGTGTTCGGTAGCATACTGCAGTGCACCTAAGAAGTGTGTGAATAATAATTTCATCGCTTGACTTGCACGTACAACTTCTCCGATGATCACGAAAATTTAAGAAACAATATGGCATGGCTGGTGCGGCATCGCAGCACACCCGGAGAGGCACCATGATGCTGTAGGTAGCATGTCCAATCGATGCTTCATCGGGAGTGAGCAAAGTGCCCCATTGACCTCGGGGACCCTACATCCACGCGTCAACCCTGCCAGCCGCCCAATGGTGCACGGGAGGGCGTGCAACGCAAATGGAAAGGGACGTTGTGACTGTGCTCGCTGGAAATAAAGCCCCCAAATTAATTCCCCCTGGCGCCCGTGTCTCTATTTTTCCTTCGATTCGATCGACTGTGAAATTTGCAGTGGGGAACAGATAATTTGTTGAACTGCAGAAGCGATCCGCTCTCGTTGGTGAATAGTCGGCACGGGTTCCGAAGCTTCCATCTCTTCAATTGCCCACTTTTTGATGACGAAGAACGCGTCTGCAATTTTCAATTTTCCACTTAATTACGCTTCAAGAGTCGCAACCGTCTTCGATGCATCGCACCATGAAAGTGTCCATAATGCAATCGCAGTCAGTTGTGATGCCTAAGCGGAGTATTGCAAGCGTATTTCTTGCCATTGTTGAGCAGTTACTCTTAAACCTGGTTCCATAACCTATTACTCGTACTTATATATGTACTTATTCTGCCCCGCATTTTTTCTACTGATTTCTTTTCGCCTGGCTCGTGGAGCAAATGTGTTGTCCGCATTGCACGCATAAAAGTAGGGGTCGAGATACCACTGAAAAGTACAGACGTCGCCGGGCCCTCGTGGTGTCCCGGGTTTGAATCCCAGTGGGAGCAAGGCATTTTTCAGTGGTTTCCCTATTTGTACCTCAGGTCCCCATTCCGTACGTCGGATGGGACGTCAATCTGTGGACCCCATTGGCACTTAAGGAGTAGGTTGGTGCCGACGCCGGGTTTCCCAGCTCCCTGAAAACCCTCCCTCTAAACGAATGACCCACGCACCCCTTACGTCGCTGTTGACCTCGCCCTCCCTGGAAACTGCCGCCGCTGAAGACCACTTGACCCGCTTGACCGCGCGTGTCTCTGGCTGGCGGCATTTGATTCCGCGCGGATGGCGAAGCGCTTCGTCTCTCCTCTCACCGCGAAAGCGAGCGAGGCGCGAAAGCTGTGCCACTTTTGATCCTCGACACCCCACGGGGATCTCCTTAATTGTTTTCGTGGATACTTTGAAAGCAAGAAGGGGTCACGGATCCGAAATAACCCGCCCGCGAGCGCCCAATTGAAGGGAGGTTTAACGGTGGCACGCAAGCCTCGGGGGGAGGGAAGGGAAAGGGGGGGATTTGATGGCGGGCGTCGCCCGGCCACTTTCACCCACCCTGGGAGGGGACACGGGTGTGCCCCAAATCCCCCCGTATGACACTCCGAAACACGATTCAAGGTTATACGGTCAGGTGTGTTGTTTCTAAGTCTGCGCATCTACCTGTCGTTTATATGTGGATTGAAGAACACCCGTTAAATCTCGTGTTGGCCGATTGTTTTGGCGTGAGGGGGTTATTTACCCCTGATGGTGGGGGGGGTTGAATTGCATTGCCGTCGCTACCGATTGCAGCCGCGGAGGACCTCGTCGGCCTTCACCTACACCTTGGACCTTAGGACGATCGGTTCCGAGTGGGTGAGCATACTCACCGTTCCTGAAATTTCGTACGCAAGCGGAAATTGAAACAATTATTACCATGGCTAGCAGTGGAGACTTGGCTGCATTCCTGCATCCTGGGGCCCGTTTCTCAAAGCTGTAAGCCAATTTACATGTACTTGTAGTTTTCTCGTGCTGGACATTCTAATGGGAGTGGATCTGTTCCAGCAATTTTCGCGACCACTTTCCCGTGCATATGTGGTTTGGTATGTTCTATATTCAAATTACGTTTGCTCTTAGACGGCTTGTAAGTTGACTTTTAGTTTTGAGAATCGGACCCCCCAGACCTTCCTTTGGCCCTGCGAGCACCAACAGAAGGGGATGTTGGCGCACCGTCCATTAGGGCAGCGAGACCTCTCTTGTAAAGATTTGCTATCGAAATTTCACGGGTTCCCTTATCATGGACGATAGACTAGAATGCTTTTCTTTTTCCCCGCACGATTCGTGACCACAAGTGTGGAGAACACGGCAGCCCGGAATTCCCGAAAATGATGTGGAATGCCAATTATCGTTCTTCATTGACGTTAGTGGCTGTTGACCTAACACCCCCTGCCACTCGCCCTCGTGGCGGCTTGCTGAGTGAGATGTAGGTGTAGAAGGAAATAACAGTGCGGTTTAAATACTGCCGGGCATTTAAAACGCGGCCAATACTGCGTGGGTAACACTTCCCCATGATTAGGGCACTTCTTCTATTTCACTGCCTTATGACAACTCCTTTTCTAATAAATATAATTTAGCAGCAGTTGCCACATTTTCCATTGTTCTTAAAGCTCTTTTCTTTCGCCTATCTAAATTGTGGCTGAAACATACAGTTCGGTGTTAACAAAGTAGGTCAATTGCTTTTTTTCCTTATGACACTGCTAGCCCGTTGTAATAGTTTGGCTAAAACTTAGGTCATCATAATGCTCACTATTCTTGGCTAAACTGCGCAGTCTGCGCAATTTAGCCCAGTTTGCGCTGTCTTGATGAAGAAAATCCAAATTTGGCAAGATTCAAGAGTGTTTGTATTCATTGGTAATGAAAATATACCTTGGAATGGCATTATCTTAAATCAAAGGAAGTAGTCATATCAGAAATCGATACCAATGCTCAGTATTCCATTTTTATTCAATAAATCTCTTTATGCATTACTTTAAAATTAAGATTACCACTCGGCATTAGTAAATAACTCTACTCTGGTTATTTTGATTGATTATATTAACATCTCGGCGATCTTTACTGCCATTGTATTTTATTATTTATTTAACACAATGGGTGTTATCGTTCAGTGGGTAGAGCACTGGGCTTCTAACTGGAGAGCCCGGCTTCGACTCCGAGTGAAGATGGATGCCCTCAGCTTCAACCAAGCTTTGTGATTTTTTGGGTGCCGATCGGATCTTCCTGGGAACCGCATGCGGCGCAGGGTAGGAAACTGCCCCCCTGACAGGAATGTTTAAATCGCCGTTGGGCTTGGCAATAACTGAGATCCAGCATATACCTATTGGGTACACCAAACTTCGGTTTGGCCACCGTATTAGTTTCATTAATATTGTATGTACGTCTTATATTTTCACACACCCCTGTCGGAGGAAACAGTTTCAGGCTTTTTTTGTGGAAGTTGTCCATCACGGAGAAAAGGAAAAAAAGTTGTTAAATCCACTTAATGATTTATATTGTTACGACCTAGGTTTCGCACCTTTTTCTCACCTTCGGGTAAGGAATATATTCCTGATGACACAAGTGTCGAAACCTAGACCGTACCAATCATCAAGTGGATTTAACAAAAAAATTAATTTCCTCCGTGGTACCCTCCTGTATTTTCCATGAGAATCGTTAACTTGGTAACAATATCCCGCATAGCGTGCACGTGCTCAAGTGCTCATCAAGCCGTTCATGTGCAAGGAAAATGCTGCGACTCCGTGCGTTTCGATTGAAAAAACAAACTAAAAAAAATTAATTTAAATTCCGATAACTGAAGAATTATCTAGTCACCACCCGAGGCAAGTTTTACTCCTAGCCCTAATCCCGACGAAATGGGGCTATTTCCTACTATGAACTTTCAATGTGCTGTGTAAATAGCTGAAGTGATAAGAAGTGATAAGACAGTGCTCTTCCAAATGAGCGAAATGAAATATACCTGCTCTTGGAGGGTGATTATATGAGCGTGACTTCAGTATTGCCTTCCAGTGGTGGATCGAACATATTTCCCGGAAGTGTACCGGGATTGATCAGTGTTTATTTGGTATTTTATTTGTCAGTTTTAATCATTAAAGAATCTGTTGCATGGGGTGACAAATCGTGGACCACACCATGGCAGCACTCCGTCACAACACGTCTCCTGCTCACGCCAGGTTCCTTGTCTCATCGCACTCTCCTTGTCTCTTCTTATTTGTCTCCAATCATCATTAAAAGAGTGCTGGAGAAATCCGACGAAAAGGCAAAAGACCAATCTTTCAATAGTTAGACCTCAATTTGATAATGCTTGCATAGGGGGTCCTTACAAGCCTGTTTAATTTCATAATTAGATTGCGTGCAGCAAAGAGGAGCTAAAGTTGTGAAACGTGGTTATGATAAACTCAGTAGCGTAACTAGATTAAAAAACTGGGCTTGGAGTCACTCACGGACCGAAGGTTAAATCATAGTGTAAATCTCGGACAGAAATTGGAAGCCGGTCTTGTTTTTCATGTTAAAAATGTGTTACTAACCCAGTCATAGTACAAGCATGGCAATATCATTTGCCAGGAGGAATTATGAAAATAAGGGATAATATGTACAGTTAGCTCGTATTGCATGAGTGGAGTAATATTCTAAACTTAGATACTGTACTGAGTGAAAAACTGCTCGTAAAAACCATTTCCATGGCTGGAATGGAATAACTTCTCCGTTGGCCAATAACATTTAGACCACATATCATTTTGTTGGAGCATGCCTAGTTGCGAATAACCCCTGCCACACTCCCTTGCGTTGTTTTTTCAGAGTGCCTCGTTGATGATTCATCCAACCCTCCCAATTGGCGACAGTGGCGAAAAGTATTCCCGAATAATCAATCCATTCTCATTTCCCTCTTGCACTTAATTACATTTCTGTGCCCTCACCGACTCCGTTTTTCGCCCACAGGTGGCCTTGGTAATGGCTCTCGCGTCGAATGGAGCTGCTTTCGACGAATACACTGCCTGCATGCGGCCCGCGGCCCGCGTCCCCTCCGGCCGCTCGCACTTCTCTTCCTCGGGCGGGAGCGACTACCTCGCGGGTCGCCCACCGCCCACGCCCCCGCCGCCCTGCGACTTCCGGAAGCAGTCTTGGTGCGCCATTCCGGGCAGTGGATATCCATGGTAACTCACCCTCGGTCAGCCGGCCTCTCCCCCTCTCTCCCTCCCCCTCTCACCCTCCCCCTCTTCCCCTCCTAGCATTCAGGGGGATTCTCGGGATGCCCGAGGGCATATTCCGAGTGTAACATAAATCATTGGCAGTGCTTTTTTCTTTCGATTGGTATAATAGTATTGGTGGGTCATCTACTATGGCCTCATTCACAACTTCTTAAATTTCCATTTCTGGTAAAGTTAATAAAAAAAACTCTTGTGGGATTTTGGGCTCTTGTGGAGGTGGTGGTTGCGTCGGAAGTGATGTTTCCGCAAACGTAGCCGACGGGAGGATCCAATCGATCGATCGAAAGGCTTGCCTTCGGCCTCAACAGGAAATCGCGAATGAATTTCGCGATCGCCTATCCGCGCCAACCCCCTCTCCCCCTCTCCGCCGCCCACCCACGCTCCAAGAGCCCTCGCTAGTCGCCTCCGCTTCTTGGTCCCGTCACCCATGCACCCACCAACGCACCGGGTGTGGCCGAAACGCGAGCGGAGTCGGGCGTGCCGCGGTGGCATCGGGGCGCAGGCTGACGTGACTGAGGAGGAAATCCAATCGCACACCCCTCTGGTGGTGTGATCTGCGTCGCGGGGGAATGATGAAAGTACGGTTGGATCGATATGGTCACCGAAGAAAGGGGTTCTTCGCTCAATCGGACGAGGAAGTCAAATTTGGAAACGTATCGTAAAACGAAGCGGTGAACTTAAAGGACCGCACGATGCGCCGTGAGGGAATTGTAAAACAAAAGCTGTAAACATGAGGTTGCTTGGAGGGGAAGTGATACAGGGAGTACCAAGGCTCCAGTGTATGCAAGAAATAATAAATTATATCAGTCGCAATCCTCATCAGAAGATGGAGCGGAAAGCACCAGCGCGATCTATATGGAGAATAATTGCAAACCAATCTGCGAATAGAAGATTTCAAATGAAGAAAATAATTGGTGGTGACCTATGTTTCGATGTAGCAGTTACATTATCACCACCAGGCGGCGCACGGCGGGAGTTAAGTGCTGCCGTACGGGCGTGTAGTATTTGCCTGGGTGGGTGGGAGGCGGTATTACTAGTAGTAGTGTGTGTGTGTACATCGGGACACTGTGGAAGGGGGTGCTCTGGAAGGAGTCGGTTTGGCTGAGTAATCACTGAAATTTCACGTTTGGGTAGAGCAGTTGACAGGGGAGCGGAAATGCCCCTGGGTGTTCCCTAATCACAATCCGCCGTGATGGGGCTGCAGTTGTCTGGCCTCTTGCCGAACGGCGCCATCGTAGGAGCACTCCGGGCGCTGTCTGGTGTCGGATCTGCGAGTCCATCTGGTCCTCGGGATTACAGATTCGGCGAGCAAAGGCGTTCGCGGTGGGTGGGTGGGAGGAGCGGGGGCTGAATGGCGTTGAGCGAAGGCGCTCGGAAGAAAGGGTTGGAAACGAACTGCAAGAAGGTCGAAGAAGCTTCGGAAAACGCCGCGCGACGGTAACTTTAACGGAGTCACCCGCTGGTGTTTGCATACAAATGCGAGAGTTTCACACTGAATAAATCATTCACTTGCGAACGCGGGGTACGAACCCGGATCCCTCGATTTCCGGTCGGAATTCACTCCGTAAGGGGACGCCAAGGTAGCTTAACTGGCTAATGCACTCGGCCGGAAATCGAGGCATCCGGGTTCGGATCCCGGGTTCGGATCCCGGGTTCGTAGGTGAATGATTTATTCAGTGTGAAACTCTCGCATTGGAAATTCAGGTCGTTTGAAAGCGTCTTCCTCTTCGCGCGCGCGAATAAATTCGAGGTGTCCGAGAGAGTTCGATCTCTTTCCCTTGTTTTGTTCGTTTGCCGCCTTAGATTTGAAACCGCAGGCATGGTTGGGATCGATATGTTGTCTCGCTGTCAAAGACGTGGTGTTCCGTGAGACGCCGCATGTTCTCTGTCCCCTGTGGGAAAAATGGGCTCGGTCCGGAAAACTGCCTTTGCACTCATAAGTTACTCCGTGAACGCCACTTTTTTTATCTCGCCAATTCCTTTTTTGCGAATGCTCTGGGGGTTTGATAACGGCGTGGGTGTGCGGAATGTGACCTCACCTTTATCGCTGAGGTTTATGTTGCCTGTTCAAGATTGGTAATTGGCACCACTTGCGTGCAATATTGTTTGCATCCAATGGGATAGAGAAGCGCTGAAATTGATGGCGTAAGCTTTCTTCGTTTCTTTGCGAAGGAGAGCGTTAGAGAGTTTCTCCCTACAAGCATCGTTCACGGTTCATCGTGGCCGTTCTTGGTTGTTTTAAATTCTTGGTCAAAATTGGTCGTGGGCTTCGGGGTATTGATTAGTCAATGACGAATAGAGTTAAATCTTACTAATTAATGGTAACTAGGGTGGCATTAGTTCGATGCAATTACCTACTTGGACCGTGTAGGTAGGTTTTCTATAAATTAATAACACACCCCGCATAACCCATTCTTTTTTATAGGTAGTACTTGGTTTCACTCTTTGCCTGATGATGTAATAGATTGAAACATAGGTCACAGTCCTTCAGTTTATCCAATCGAGAATCTCACGTTTTTGGTGATTCAGAACATGAAACGTTAAATTTTGTTCAATTCGTACGAAAATTTATTTTATTCGTTTCCGTAATGGATAGACGAATAGAAATGACGAAAGATCTCGGGCTCTTCCGGAGAATGAAATGGAAGCCGAGTTTTCGGCTAGCACCACATGTGGCTTTTTTTAGCGTGGACGTTTCAACGGCTGAATCAGCCATCGTGTTCAGGGTAAAAAGACTTCACCCTCAAATTGATGGCTGAGTTAACCAATGAGACGTCGATGCCCAGCAACGCCACTCCTCGTGCTACCGAGGACACTAGAATCAAGATGGAAAATCTTTAAACATGTTTTCATTGAAAGTATTATTTCATCGCCGAGAGTTGTTAGTTCAAATAAACCGCGGGAAATGCCGCAATAGTAGATTAGGTCAGTCACGCACTGATGTACGCACAAATTCGAGAAATTTCACGGTGGAAAAGGCGAATGCTTTTTCCAATGTGGGTGAATAATTTCCCCACCTTAAAATTTCTTGCGCACGATTTTTTAAAGGTCCAAGTAGATACATGTAGAAGGTGAATCACTTTTCAGGTTTGGCTTTGTCGTAAGGGAGATGAAATGGACGCTAACAATAATAATGCTTTCTTACGAGAAGCTTCTTTTTTTTGTTTGCGACGCTTCGTGTGAATTTTATTTCCTATGGACACTGCTGCTAGAATTACTCAAAAAACTGCGTGCAAGTGGGCCCCTTTACTTCCCTCGATCCCGTAGCTTCAGCTTCAAAGGTGTTACTATGATGGCCGATCAAAGACTAATGGTCTCCTTTAATTTCTTCTCATTAGCCTGAAGTACGTCGCGAAGATTGAGTAGACGTGAACGAATGATTTTAGCATGAAATAATGTGGCTTCACGTGCGAAACGGTCCATCGAGTTTTCTTTTAATGTCTGCTCGTGTTGGTTTCCATCTATGAATATTTTTCCGCAAGTGTGAACTTACTGGGAGGATGGTGCACGTGACCTTTGGCAGAGGCCCACCTGGCTAACATTCCCAGGATGCAGGTATGCACATTTTCGTGGACATAAAATGCAAAACCTAAGGCATGTGATAGTGGTAACTTTTGCGGTTACTGTTGCAGTAGTTACGATGCCCGAGTTTACGATTGCGTCCGCGAGAATGGGATTGCGGAAGAAAGTCACCAATGGGTGATAGCTCAGGGTGTCCTACCTCGAGGGTAAAACCGAAATTTTCAAAAAAGTAGGCCAGTGAATCCGGAATATCGTTACATCATCTCGAAATGAATACGGAGAACAAGTGAAAGTTCACCTGGACCACGGTTCGAATCATAGAGCTTCTTCTGATTTCCGATGCGTAGGCTTCCTGGTTTTCCTCTCACGAGGCCCGTCTCACGTTGACTCACCCAAGTGTGCGAAAAAAATTCAGATTGTGAATAAAAACCACCATTTAAACACGAAATAAACAAAACCCAGCATTCGACTTACAAGAATAGGGTCCATGGGCCGCGTTCAAATTTAAAGTCGCTGTTCGAGGATTTTCGAGGCTCAAGGATATAATTTACTGTTAATCTTGCTCGCAAAATTATAGTGCCAAAGGATTGGGGAATATATCTTGTAATTAGGATAAAATGTTTGCTGGGTTGCATTCACCATACTGTCGGGTGGTAATGGCTGGAGACTCCTTGTGTCACACGTCCTCGTGGCGGCTTCCAAGGTAAGATGTAACTCCAGTGCAGTCCTCCGTCCGTCGGGTCGGGCATCTATATATCTAGAAAATACCCTATAAGGGGCTCCCACTTGGGTGTATGGGAGGGGGTGAGTTCACACCAGGCATGCACTCAAAAATGAATCATTCCTAAAGGGGGCTCATGCACCGCAAAAAGTGTCACACACAACAATAACGCCCAACACAACAAGCGTCACATGCAAGCACTACACATCAAGGCCATCGTGCAACTAAGTCTTTTACCTACTGCAAGGAGGAAAACATGCAAAACAAATTCTACACATTAATCCGTCATGCCATTATGGCCAACATGCAACTGAAACTGTTTAAGAATAACATGCATTCCAAATACACCACCGTGAACATGCAAA
>LYUA01001441.1:85851-98028 GCA_002093875.1 Calopteryx splendens
CCCCCCCCCCCCCGGGGGTACGCCAATAAGGGATCTGCCATTGACACAGAGCATCGAAAGGGTAATATTTTATAGCTAGACTCTGATCGTTGCTGACTTTATTCCAATTAATACTTGTCATTTTCGTCCAACTTACGCATTACGGAGATTCGCGTTCGAGAAAGGGATCAAAGCAAACCTCTCACGTGCGGCAACTGTTGCGCATTTAGATACCGGAGTCATACAGGTGCGCCTCTATCGCGCGTCTAAGGTTGTTTCTAGCATTTAGGGGCTCCCAATGAGTCCAAACATTCTATGGGAAACCAGATTCACGACATGTACGTATTTTCCCAGAAGGTTTCAATTTATATCAGACCAACTAAAGCAATGCATATTACATTGTTTTCTACGGGCATCACTTATCTGAAAAAAAATATCGAGCACCATGGGCAGCTATATTTCACCGCGTCTATGGGGGATATACTTTTAAACGCATTACATCTGAAACTGCTAGCCACCGTGAGGGCGTGCGGGGGGGGATGTGAGCTCACCAGGCATTACTGATATTGAGCATTATTAGCAATCCGTATCTTTTCACATTCGGGAAGGCCATATTTTCATGTGTTTTTCCTTCTGTTGTGATCACGTATGGTGAGAGAGGAGAAGGATTCCTTGTATCCATCATTTCGGCGGTCAACATCTCTTAACTTCCCGTCGGGGTCTCGCCTACTCTTCTTCCTTCTACTACTCTTCCTCTTTCCCTGTTCAATTCCGAGATTAGGTTGAAGATTAATTTTTTCCTCGTAACATTTAGTGAAGCATCAAGCTGGCCTTCTAGGAATTTCATAATTTCCTAATTAACAGTTTCTCCAGTGGGTTCAAAATACTTTCCCCATTCCATCATAAAGCTATTCCGAACACCCTTCTCATCTAGAAGGATTCCACCATGCATCTTAAACATTAGTACTCTTTGAAGTATTGTTTCATGGCTCTGCAATCTGCTTATCAATGCAAAAAGTCAGACTAAGATTCTTAAGAAAGGATTTTTCATCTTGTATCTAAGTACACACCTCATCTCGAAGTTCTTCGTGCATTCTTCTCTAGTCTTTCGTTAATCTCGGGTTATTTAGTTTCTCCTTCTCTTGCGATATGCTTACCCTGTCCCTCGGCTCATGAACGTTTGCTCTTCTACTAGGGCATACACTTTAACCGTCATCCATGATTTTCTTTTCACAGTATTCCTCCGGATTACGGCATCTTTTGCGGCCTCCAATACTCCTAAAATTTTATTTAGCAATATTTCTTCAATTTGCCAGTTGTGAAGCTAATATATTCCAATAGATTCTCCCGTGGTCTATGGCCTCGATCCACCTTCGTTCTAATATTTCTACATGCCATTATTTTCTTTCAGTTTTATTCGTCCTTTTGAATTAAAACTAGCACCTCTTTAATGCCACATTGTGTTTACTACTAATGTTTATCCCCGGGTAGCGTTTCGAGATTTTTGCTGGTGTCCGAAGTCTCCATATTTAAATGGTGTAGTGAATTCGGTGTTTTCTTTTATCCCCCATTATCTTCACAGCAAGTGTTTTAAAAACAGCGAATAGCCGCTAGCTAATTGTATTGCCCACCGAAGTGTGGCTCTGGATCGCCACTAAAATGCTCAGCACGCAGCCGGACTTAATAACCGTCTTAAAACTTTTGAATCGCTGCGAATACCCAGCAATCAAACCATCCCGCACCTTACCGTTTCCGCCCCCGGTGACTTTATTTACCCTTTCTTGGCCATCAACAAGGATTGATTTCCATTCTCCCGGGATTTTCAAATGTTCTTTTCCTTTTACGCTTATCCAACGCCATCATGTACACTAGCCATCTCGTCGCTCAGAATAGGGAATAATCTGTGCCCTATACCCCAAATCCATACATTTCCACCATTTTCTCACCTGGTTGAGTATTCATTCTCCTCTGTTGGCAGCCCGGGTACAAATAATAGTGCCTCAGTTAATTTTTGCGAAGAATTGATTGGCCGTCCCGAAGGGCACCCGCGGGTTTCCTTGCTTGACGCTCGGTCAACAGCCTGGCAGCTCAAAACCGCGGTTGAATTTCATTTTTTGGGGGGTTCATTTTCTCAGCGACGCGTCAAATTTAAAAGACTGAAGGCCTGTTTACACGGGGCATTTATTGCTGCATGTTAAGCGCTTGCTGAAGTGTCCTTATCTTGTACAAGATAAGGACACGTCACATTCGCGAATAATTGCAGCAATAAATGCCCCGTGTAAACAGGCCTTAAGAACTCGTGTTGGGAGTTCCCACTTCAGCTGAAATGATCATCCAAGTTTGAGAGAGAGAGAACGTCCGGATGAGGGGTGGCACGTTCTATCCCACGCGACCCTCTCTCCTCCTGCCCCCCCTCCCGCCTTTTCCAAGGGGCCCGTACCCACGATGGGGTTAGTAATGCATTTTTATCATCATAAAAAAATGAGTATCTCCTTTTTCATGGATGAGATTTAACCTACAATTTAACCTTTGAATGTTAGTGATTTCCTGAGTAATTCTTCCAGTAATCCATGAATGCTACTAAGTTTTTATTATTTCATCGTTTAACTAATCAAGCTTCTCTTCGTTAACACGATTGAAAATCAATCCCACTTCTTTTGGAGTCCATACACTTGAAGCATATTCTTCCTAAGGCCTGACTATAGAAAGATAACATCGCTCGCCAAAGATTTCTCAGCCTAGAAATCAGGGGTTGTTTGTTACCTAGGGCGATAATTCTAGATATCGTTACCTAGGTACCATTACCTTACGAGAGAATTCCAGATATTTCTCGGTACCTAGGTATCTTATAAATACCTTCTATTTGCGGCATTTACGTTTTAAACGGTTACGAGGGATGGTACCGGGGCAAGAAAACTAGGTACTGGTGCTTCGGTACCAGTACCTACTTAGAATCCTAGGTACTGGTACCTCGGTACCACCATCTAGGACAATGAAACTAGCAACTGCCTACTTTCAAAAAATGTATTGCATGTGAGTTCCTTAGGATATATTGCAATACATTTCGATAGTGTTTTTAAGTTACATTCCAAATGCATTGAAATGGGAAATTTCCAGAGCATCGGTACCTATGTGGATTTCAAGAAATGTATTTCTAGAAATAATTTCTATACTTATGGATTTCTAATATTACATTTGGAATTCTTAATACAATCAACGAAATGTCATTCATGCTTTTACAGAAATGCATTTACAATGCATGGTACTATACAGTACACAGATACTTCTTGGGCATATAGAGTGTGCACGTGAAATTATAGAACAAGCCATGTGTATTGTAAATGCTTTTATATTGTGTTTAAAAGTTTTGAAATTCATTTTAATGCATTATCTTGTATGCGACCGGTACTTAGGATAAAGGTGCCTAGGGTAAGAAACCTCGATATTTCTCGGTGTCTAGACAGTGGAGTCAATGCCAACCCCTGCTGGAAACTATTTACCGGGATTGATGCGAAAATCACCTAAGTATGTTATGAGTTTCGTCTTGGGTCACCTTGATAGCCATCGCACCGCTTCCCGCACTCCACCACTAGGTATACACTGATTTACCTACCATAACGCGTTCCGTTCGTTTCCATTTTCGTTTCTTCGAGTCATAGTTCGAGGAAGAGGTACAGAAAATGGATGTGTCACCAGGATTGCCGAATGCATGAAGTGCGTTCGCACTTTTAGGGAAGGAAAGCGATTTCTTCCGAAAAATCCGTGCGTCTCATTTTTGCTGCCGGTAAAATAAACATCGAGAAACCGCAGTTTGTACTGTCCCAAATTTGTTTTTTTTGATTTTATAAAATGCTATTCCACCACGCCGACCATGGTTGAATTAATCCCCCAATTGGAGGGCAGAATATTCAGCTAATATTTTGCGCATTTACTCCTAACAAAAATGGTTAAAATTCGAAAATTATTCCCATTTCATTCAACAACTTTCGTGTTTTTGACCCATGTAGGATACTCCCCTGCTGTGCGCCGAATACTGGGGAAGGCTGGACAGGTTTATTTATAAAATGCAATATTGTTTCAATGCATGGAAGAAAAACGACTGGGCTTTCACAGCTCCTACAACAAAAATAACGTTTTAAACGCTCCGAGCAATTATTTTTTAACACTGGGTGAGTCACCTGTCGGTGTTAAATATGCCCCTAGCACCTAAGATTGATAGAATTTCATTTATGATGGTATTTTTCTCTAGATTCAAAATTATAAGCTCGATGCTTGAGATGCAAAGAGAGTATTATTTTAGCGGAAACGCTCTTTGTAATTCTGGAATTAGATGGAATCACAACTTATGTGAGCTCAGGAATAATGAAATTAGAAAAGAAATAAAATTCTGCAGGGGATTGCCATGAGCTAGCGCTGAACTGCCAACTGTAACAAAACGTTCAACTTTTAAGTATGTACATATTTGGAACAGATGCATTTTCGAGCAACACCTACGCATTTGCGCATTCGCGAGATCCAGGAAACGTTCGGAAGAATTTATCGACAAGAACTTTCCATGAGGAAAATGTACCAATTTGCCCTTTGAACCACAATATTTCTGAAGATAACCTATCGATTTAATAAAATCCGAATACATTATTTCCAATCCTTTTCATTCAAGATAAAAGTGGTTAATTTGTTACATAATATAAAAAAATCGAACTACATTAGTCAAACGATTTGTTCTTTTTAAAGAATTTTGTGAATCATTTATAGGAAAAAGTGATGAAATGCCATTAAATTCCCTAGCTTACAACAGAATTCACAACATTCATTCACATAAAAAAGGAAAATGGGTAGTAATTGACTGAATATTAAATTATGGTGAACATCTAATTTTTTAATGTCAATTGTTTGAATTCCCACTACTGGGGTTCCTTTGTAGGAGCTTAGGAAGAAAAGGGTTAAAATTGCAAATGTATTACATCTTTCTTGGAGGAACAATTTCTCAATAGATATAATTTTAATTATTTTCTTCAACACTCTAATGATCAATGAATATAACCACTGATCCTAAATTACCAGCAATAAGGGAAAGGATATACATCCCATAACAATGACATTAAATGGATAGAAAAAATACATATTTTGCCAGTTGCCAGGAGCTGTCAGGAACAACCTTGGCCCACTGTCTGCACATGATCTTGCTTTCATCATCTGGCACCTGATCAGATGCCAACCTTGAAATTGATATTATTTCATTTCCAGTTCAGTGCCATTGAAAATTCTATTTCTTTCTGCACACCATGGCCAAGGAATGTGTGGATGGTAGGGATGGGGAACATGGCCTCCCATTCTGTCGGACAAATAATGAATGCCTTATAAATTTCTCCTTCATTTCAATGCAATATGAATCTGTAATTAAAACCATAAGGTCTGAATACAATTCAATGCAATTTAAAGGAGTAATAACTGTATTCACAAGTGCTACAGTATTTGGAAGTGGAAGGAAGTATGTATGTGTTTTGTACCCGTTTTTCAGAGACCTGAAATAGGGGATCACTAAACACTATATACTTTTCCAAAAATCTTTAGTATCAATAATATTAATGAATACTTTTGCATGACTTCATCAGGTCTTATATTGTATCAAATAACTTCAATATTGGTTAAATAACTTTATTATTGGTCTTTAATTACCTATTTACATCAGAATCATAATGATATAATCCCTTTTGTATTCTGAATCTGTAGTTTTACTGAATTTTAAATGCTTTCATCATCCATGTATCTTACAAGGTTTTAATTTAAATACTTTTTGAATAGCGTATAAGATATCTTTAAAAATATGAAAGCATTCACATGTTATTTATCAAATATAGTTTTTATGTGGAAAGATTAATTGATTTCATCAAAGAGTCTCCGATAAAGTATTTTATGGACCTTAAAAAGGCCAGAAATATCAGAGATAAACTGTATAGAATTATATTTTAATTTATCTAACCTTGAAGAATAACCATAATGGTACCATCATTATTTCTTAATACAGGCATGCTGTACGGCAATTTGTTCATGAAAACCAAGGCCTTATGAGGAGAATGTATGGTGAAGTAAGGCAGATATCAGTCTTACAAGCAGAGCTGTCTTCCAATGAGGTGACTGAATTTGATTTGAAGTCTACGGGAAGAGCTGACGGGTCTGAGGGTTTTGACTTTGACCTCCATGCTCTCCGCGAAGCTGCTGTGGTCAAATACACCGCAGCAATGCCTGCTAAGAGCAAGGGGGTGAAGGTGAGAAAGGGGGGTGCTAAGAGGGGAGGGGAGAGTGCTCCTGGCAACAAGATGGTGGATAGCGTGCTCAAGGTGGCTGAGAGTGGCAACAAGGGTGGTGACGGTGCTGCCTCACTTAAGGTGGATGATGCTTGGCCTAAGGAAGGAGGAAGTAAGACTCAAAGCATACATACATCCACCGATAAAGGTGAGTTTTGCATTGGTGAGAGAAGGTGGAGGGTCTGTTCCTCAATACTGCAAGTCAATTTAGAAGGCATTATAGGTTGCTGAAGGGGAGCGGTAGTCCAGTGGGTAGGGCACTGAGCTACTAATCGGAGGGCCTGGGTTTGATTCCGGGTGACGCCTTTGGGCACCCTCAGCTTCACCCAAGCTGCATACCATTTTTCGGGTACCAGGTCNNTACCAGGTCATCCTGGGAAATCTCAGGTGGTACAGGGAAAGGAACTGGCCCCCCTACCCTCAAGTGTGAATTTCTCACGCCGCTGGCCTTAGTACTGGTGGATCCCTACCCCCTCTTACCAAACCAACCTTTGGGTTGATTGGTGTGATTTTGATTGGTTACTAAGAACATAATTGGAACATTAGTTACAACAATTTATACTTTCTACATTTCTCAGTGTCTGAATCAGAACATTTTATATTACATTTATATTATTTTCTGTATGAATTTTAAATTTACTGTTAGCTTTGGGAAATGGGCTCAAGGGGGCATGTATTCGTAATATATGCTCTGAGTAATTCTTTTGTTTTCTCCATCTCATATGAGTTTTGGTATCAAGAGTTTGTGCTAGTTCATGAAATTGTTGCATAATTTCTCAAACTCTGATTTTTTTTAACAAAAGACATGCTGATACTAAGAAACAAATGAATGCTACACCACAATATATGAAGCAAATTAAAAGAGTTCTTTGTTTGAATGAATGCTTTGAATGGGTTTTTAAAGGTTGTAAGTCATCATCTTGCAGAGAAATAATAAATTTCATGGTGAAACAGTGGATAAAAAGAATAGAAAATTGTTTGAATCAAAATTAGTTGTTAATTACAGAATTACAAAAATGATTCCTCAGATATGTTACATTGGCTAAGTTTAACACTAACATGAATTTCTAAGTACTTTCAGATAAAATAATGTATTTTATTCAAAATTGAGAGCTTATTCAAGCTCAAATAGGTTTCTAAGCAGTTTGCATAGTTTTAATTAATTTAAAATGACTCCCTCTGTGGTTAGCTCTCATACTTTATGTGGTGTCTATTACAGGAGGCAAGGTGCCCATTTCTACTGCTGCAGAGCTTGAAGAAACAATTTGGCAATCTGATTATTCATCATTTGAGGTGCCTACTACAGTAGTCTCCACTTTTTCTCCAGAAAGCTTATCATCTATTCCTGGTGAGAACATGGATGGCTCACAGGTAGAAAGTTCCAGTAAGACATATGATCAGGATATGCCAAATGTATTTGAGACTACTACAATGGATGCCCCTGGGAGCACGTACATCAACCGAGAGATGTCATCACCTGGAAGCAAAGAGAGCTCTGTCACACCTGAGACACCGTACACTACAACCCCCTATCCCCAGTTCAATTTCCACGCTCCCGTCGTGATAGGCCCAACCACTCCTGATCTGTTGCCTTCTTCTCCGTATGAGAAAGCCACCGTTGCCAAAGTTGAGGAGTTCCACCAGGAAAAGCTCTTTCAGGATGCTGTGAAGGAGGAAAAGGAAGGTGGAGAGGAGTTGATTCATGGGATGGTGGATGATGAAGGCATGTTGTCGGCTGCCAATGCATCTGTCTACGACGAAGTGATGGACACAAAAGAGGAAGAGGAGATTGAAGATGAAACTGCTTTAAAAGGAAGTGAAGAAGATTTCATCAATACTGAAGGGGAGGATGAAGACTTGGTGGCCTATCCCTCTGGAACCAAAATACCTCCTCCGGCAAAACTTCGTGGAGTGTATGTGAAAGTGCAAGTTCTATTGCCATTTAGTTTTAGTATTAACCTCACTCAGGTTCTTATGAAGATTATAATTTTGATCATTTTAGTAGGAACCTATCAATTTACCTATTTTGTGTTACTGAATGCATGGTTCCTGAATAGGTTACCCTTTACAAGCAGTTTTGTCTCTTGGTTTATTTTTAGCACTGCAATTTGGTGTGGGTCTCAGGGCTAGTGGTGGAAAATAGAAAAGTATTGATTCTATCTTGTGAAATATGGTCAAAGTATTTCACAGGTATTTTCAAGTCCAAATGGGACTGGATTTATAGTTATGGCCCTAATCCTAATATGTGAGAGTGCATCTTCTTCCATCAAATATTAATCAAAAAAATTAATGAAAGAATGAAACTATCTCCGTCATTATAAAACCTAAGATTAAAAAGCAATTACTGCTTCAAAAGAGAGTGGTAGGAAAGCAGGAGAGGGTTGAACATTAGGCATCTGTATTACTCACCTGGGTATTTATTTTATTATTCATATAAAGAATTCAGAAAAGTGAGTTAATTATTGAGCAAATGAAGAGACTATGCATTAGACTTTGTGCGTTAGTAGTACCCTAAAGTAAAAATGGAAGAATACTCATAAGTACATCAGCTAAACATTGAGAGGAATTGATTAAATGTGAACTAATTTAGCATAATTCATTCTACTCTTCATTAAGGTCCATAATTAGTGGTTAAGCTTTAATTTCCTTTTAAATTCTACACCCTGGCAGGGAACACAGAATGAACTGGTATCTAATGGCTGTTGGCGTTACTTGTAGAAAATCACACCACTGTAGGATTGTTTTTGGACTATTGCTGATGAAATGTTTATGCTAAAACATGTCTAACTGGACTGAGAGCATTAATGTATGCTCCAGAGGTGGCATTGAATATATTGTACCACTAGTAGTTAGTATTGATGGTATTGTATTTTCAGATTCAATGACAGCTGAGGATATATCACACAATCAAAATTCAATTTCAAAACCTGGGTACTTACATGACCAGTTACTGTCCTCATCAGTGGCAAGATATTTAAGTTTTCTGGCTAACCTGCTATTAATCAGACTAATTATTTTGATGAGGCTCCAAGTGATTTGTTTCTTTTGTCATGAATTTTCATTCATCATCATTTATTAAAACATACCTATTAGGGAAATGGCCATGAAAAAGAAAGAATGGGAGTTTTTTAAGGGAAGATATATTTTAATATGTTTATGTCCCATTTTTATTTTCTGTTTTGGATTTTTTTAAGAGATAAACAAATCCTTAAATCTATTAAATTGAATTACTTGTGCTCTAATGTTTTCTCTAGTTTCTATTTCACTTATTTATAGTGTGAGGCTTTATATCCTTTATTTTTCAAATGGGACATGCAATATTTTTAAAGCATTTTTTAAATGGGTTGCCCAGCCTGGTTTCAATTTTGGGTGACACCTCTGCTTCACCAAAGCAGTGTCATTTTTTATATACCAGATATTCCGGGGATACCACAGGGAAGGAACCTGTCCCCCCTACACTAATGTGTGAATTTCACAAGCTGAGGGGCTGAGCATTAGCTGAGGTCTACACTCACCTATAAGACTGGGGCCATGCATTCAAATCATGGCGGTGGTAAATTTTTATGCATTTTATACCATACATGGGTGCCACATGGAGATATGGGAAGCATAGTTGGCAGGTATTCTGTCCATCAGATGGGATGTTAGACTGTTAAAAACTGAATGATTTTTGAAAATTTGACTGGTGCTGGGTTTCTCTCTTCCCTCATCCCAGGCTTGGAATTCCAACCTGGCGTTACACTCTAGTGGACCTCTAATATGTGGCACATATTGCTCCAGCTGTTGGTTGGTACCCCTAGTATGAGTCTGTTTAGTAAAGATTGTTGCAATGTATAGAGTGGAGGTGAAATTGGAAGGTGTCAAACAGGAGGGATAGATAGGGTCAAATAAAGAGGCTGGAATATGGAGGACACATTTTATGTCTTTTCCTGTATTTATATAGTTATGATGGAATTGAATTTTTTTAAATATAATTTTTTATCAGAGCATCAACTGTTTGAATTGTTAAAACTTTGTCAGAGTGGATTCATATAACTAGCATTACATGATGCTACAAGTTTTTTTTTCATATGCATAAAGTAGGACTCATTCTACTAAACCTTCTAGTCTTGTTCAATCATATTGTATGCTATGCCATACAGTTATAAATATTAGGTAAATTCCTCAAAAACATAAATTGTACTGTAATTATTTTAGTGAAAAATTAATCGATTAATAGTCAGAATTAATTCTCAAAAATGCAATTGATCACAATTACAATGACTACAAATGCAATAAAAACTCTGGGAGTACTAGAATATTTTGTGCTGCTAAAATTAATCATTCATGTTTCTACCTTGAAGTACTAGTATCAGTGAAGTATGTAGTACAATATATATGACAATTCACTTAGTGATACTAACTAATGAATATTAAAAAACATTAAATTTTAAATTAATCCTATTACTTCATGTGATCATCAATATTGAAGCATAATAACTCATCAAGTTCAAAATATTTTAAATAAGAGTAGACATTTCTCTAATACCAACTGAGGCCTTCTATTATCACCAAAGTTGACAGAATTTGGCTTTATATTATAGCATCTTAATGCACCTACTCTCAGTTTTACAGACAGGCTTTGAGATATCCAAGCAAGCCTTTGGAATCATGTCTGCCATAATTTAATCGGGACTCCTATATTCTTTAAGAAGAAATAAATGATGTTGTATGCCAAGTCTGAATGATCATGAAATTTAGAACAATGAATAGATTGTCTACAATTCCTCTGAATAATTTAATAATCTATTGAAATACTTTGCTTAAGATTAATAATTTTGACCACAATTTTTGCCACTTGTGATATTTAATTTCTTGTTGAAAAAACTGCTCTTCTCAGTCTCATTGCCTTTCAATTTTACTTTGATAGTGAATAGGTAACAGCTACCTACATACCTACTTAATGCATTGATTTTCCTAGTAGCAACAGTTTTGTTATTTTTAGATTATGAGGATGTATAATTCTTCCTGAAATTCCTGTATATTTTTTCTACATTTTTCTACGATCTTACAGGAATGCTTGCCCAGTGAAGGAAGAAGTTGTTGCTCCATTTTGGGCCAACAACACAAGAGGAGAAATTTTGGCATTACTAAATCTTTATCCTTTTGAACAGTATGTTCATTGGGAGAAGTGCACGTGAGTATATTTTTTTATTGAACAGCTTAGTAAACCTAGAAATTATTTTGGGAAGCAATGGCATAGCCCCCATCATCCACAGAGGATGAACGAAATAGTGAATTTTTCTTACTGGCCCCATAGCTGTAATTGGATTTTTATCAAAATGGACTATACTTTTGAAGGCTACCTATCCAATGTCACCCAGAATATACTGTATTTATAGGCATATGAAACGAAACCTAATTTTATAAAGGAAGTTCAAATGTAGATTAAATGTGAAGATTACCACAGTATTATCTGTTGATTAGCTGATTTTGAAAATTACTATAAAAAGATGTTATTTTCGGGGGACAACTGACTCTTCTAATTAATTACCTAAAATTATGCTTTAAACTGAATTAAATATTAATATGTTGCTATTTATTTATTTATTTTGGCTTAAATTAAAAATTAGTTTGCACGTATAGTATGCAGGCTGAATTTCAGCCCTAAATTTGAGGAAAAAAGGCTCATGTTTTATGCTGATGAAAGCGGTTCATATTTTCATACTATGGCACCTTTTTCACTTTAATCAGATAAAATTCCCTTGTTAGACACTATCAACCCTTTTATTGCCAACGGGCGATATATCGGCCCTCACTGGTCGTGCGAAAACTGCCACGGGCCGATATAACGGCCCACCACTTTTACTTGCATTAGTGTGTTTAATTGTTAAATAATAAATAAACGATA
>LYUA01001441.1:165438-177188 GCA_002093875.1 Calopteryx splendens
CACCCCTCCCCGGGTTGTTGACCGCTGCTATTTGTTTTGCTCCGCGCCTGAGCATCACTGTGCACACCGCCGCAGGGCGTTAAGATGTTAGGACGAAAGCAAAGTTCTTTGATTGATTTCAATATTGATCGCTCATTTGTGAAAAAGAAAGGTGGAGAAGAAAGAGTTTTTATCCTATTTTTAAAATATTTGGTGCAATAAGTATCCGGTTTCAAAACTACAGGTGGGATCAAACGTGAAATTCCACACTATAGGATTAGATCGTTGTTTGATTGATCGAGTACCGCGGTGAAATATAAAATCACTGAATTTATGAATATGATAATTTTGAATGCGCATATGTTTTCGAGAGATGGCGACTTTTGAGGGTTTACATTTGTCCCAGAACCGTTTAAAATAGCGTCTTATTAGTGCCAGATTTTTTCGTTATTTACTTATTAATTAAAATCTTTTATTTTATACGAAGCGCATCTCCGGGTAAGCCATGGAATTTTTCTATGTATGGGATGAAAATGGAGTATCATTTTATGATAGTCATCTTATTCGTAGTCAGTTTATCATTCACTGTTGTTTTTTAGCACTAACTCCAGCTATACGCTACAAAATAAAAACATTAGTCACTACCGGACGATACGAATGCTCACTGAATCGAATTTTGACACTTTAGGCCTCCTTTTTTTCATAGTGGATACATGTTCTTTGCCTCACAATTATTTCTGCATCTCTTCCTATCCCTCGCATTAATGAAGTACAGTATTGAGCTACGAAGAAGGCCATTTGTGGGATTTAGGAAGGTGATTCCAACTGCAACCTCTTGGGTGTAAGATTAGTTTTCTCCAATATTTTACCCTCAGTCTAGGGCATTGGAACAAAAGGCTTGCTCATCATCACTACGCTTTTTATAACAGAGCAGCTGAGACGGAGACTTTGTACAATTCCTTTATGATGATTGTAAGTACATTAAAATAAAAAGACTGCGTTACCGCAGAAATTAAGAATTTATTTTTCAACCAATTTCACCACACTGTATTCCTTTCCTTATTTGTATTCCATTCCTGAATATGCTACAGTGTGGTGAAACTGTTTGAAAATGTTATTCTTCTTTTCTCTGGCAACAGTCTTTTTTCGTAGTTTCCAATCAATCGCTTTTTGGTCATGATATTTATGTGACACAGACATTTCATTTGGTCACGAAACAATCCATTTCGTAAAAAATCTTCCCCTAAACTGGATTATACCTCCCATCCCAAAGAGTTGAAATCAAGTTTTTAAAGAAATCTCTCTAATAAGCCAGAAATTATGATCGCTTTTCAGTTCTTGTCTCCGGACTACACTATGGGGAAATAATGAAAGAAGTATTCTGAAGCCTAAAAAGTTAAAATCCTCGCAACTGACAAATATTGATTCTTTGTGATTTTCTGGAATGCACGTAGCACACGAATGTGCCTAGCATTCCTGCATTCTTTGATGGCCACCATCATAAACACCTATGAAGACATATATACCATCCCTTATCACTTCGTTGGGTTGCAACCTTTTTTCCGTAATTGACTGAACGGCTTAATTTTGCATCCCCCTAGCAGACTAACTACACAGTTCAATCAATTCGGTTTTTTATCTTAAATGGATCTACGAATTCATCATTAATAATTTTCACATAGTGAAGGAGTTTACACAAATAGTGGATTTTACTTATGTCTTGTTGCGTTCCAAGTTATTAGGTTATAGGAGAAATGTACAATTTAGTCTTATTTCCTTTAATTACTTGGTATGCTATTAAGCCTTAATTCTTAAGCCTTAATTAAGCTAAATTTCTTTAATTACTTGGTGTGCTACTAGGAGGAGAGGTGGCCTAGAGGTAGGAAGCTCGCCTGTGGATCTGAAGGTCGCGGGTTCAATCCCCGGTAAAGGTGAAACATTTCAACATCTGAAATATTTTGGAACGAGGTAATTTCATATGATGACTGAAAAATGGAATCTGGAACGAGACAACTGAACGGGATATACAATCCGGAATGGCTAGTAGCATATCATCCCCCCCTCCCACCCGCTACGTGCCCTAGCTCCGCGTATCGTTTAGGTTCTTTTCAAGCCAATGAGTTCGTTTTTTTATTTTCTGAAACAAACCCTTTACATGCCTATCTATAATTTTTAGGTTCTCCATAAGGAACGCATAATTCTCTATCTAAATCTCCATAATACCCTGCAAGCCACTTCTGGGATGTATGGCAGGGAGTGAGTCCACATCAGGCATTCACCAAAGGAATAACTCTCCTCAAAGGGGACATGCACCGCACAAAGAGGCAAATGCAATAATAGCACCCAAGCCACCTTAAGCGTCACCTGCAAGCACTGCACTTGAAGAGTAACGCCCAACTACGTTTTATGCTTCAAAGAGGAGCATATGCAAAACCAGTACTACATACTATTGCTTCATACACTAAAGGTAACATGAAAATGGAAAAGATTAAGGATAACAGGCATCCAGAGACAACACCGTTCACATGCAAACCCCACCAATCCTGTCATCCCTATACGCTTGCACTAAGGTTCTTGTGGTTCCTAATTCTTCTCTTGTTGTGTTCCCGGATTGTGTGAGGGAAGGAGTTTTTATATCTATCGGTGCTTCAGTCTATTTCTCTTATTTTATCCGGATGGTCTGATCTGCCGGTGTAATGTGTGGCATTAATAATTCCCTCTGCGTCACGAGTGAACTCGACTGTCCTGCACCTTTGTTAAAGTCTTATCCTCACTTGTTCTCTCCTTCCTTGAGGTTACTCCAATTCTAGTTTCTTTAAAAACTCCGTCACGCATACCCTTTTCTCACAAAAATGTTTAACAAGCCTAGCGTATTTCTTTTGAACTTTATATAATTCCTAATTTAGTCTTCTTCCGATGGATCCCAAATGCTCGATGCATATTCTAAACGTGGCCTAAATAATGCGACACAGGATCACTCCTTTACTTTTTCATTTCACTTTCCTACCAACCTATCTAATGAACCCTAGTTTCTTCATGCCGGCCCAGCATATTTTCCTAACGTGTGTTCCCCACGAAAGGTTTGGTGTGACCCCTAAGTATCTAACTTCTTCTCTTCTCCCCAGTACGGTTCCTTCGAATTTATGCTTAAATTCGAGTGTGCCGTTCCTACTACCCTAAAACTAATGCAGACTGTAATCTATCAAGATTTAATTCTAACCCCCATTCCTTACACTTGTCTGAGATACTGTCTAAGTCGTAAGGGAGTCGCTTCAATCGCTTGATTTTTTTATTTTTCTGTGAATCACTGAGTCACCGGCAAATAATAAAATTTTGCTGCGCACGTGGGAACCTCTTTCATTAATGTATAAGGAAAAGGAAGGGGCCGATTACATTTCTCTGTGGGACACTGGATGTTACATCTACTTCTCTAGAATTCGTGCCATCAATCACTTCTCAAAGTTTTCCGTGAGAAAAGGATTCTATAATCCGACAAATTACTTTCTCATTAATATCACACGTTTTAAGTTTGTATATAAGTTTCTTTGGTGGGACTTATTAAATATCGCGGGGGGGGGGTGTGGCGGAGGGTGGTCCAGTGACTTATAATTGGTTTCAGCTTGACTACGACACTCGTGGCTATGTAGGTATGGTCCGTTAGCGTTCACCTGGCCATTGACGGACGTTACTCGAGAGGGGGAACAAGTGAAGGAGAGGAGGTAGGTTTTAAGGGAAAGTGTTAATTAGACGATCCGCGCAGTGACTGATATTAGTTCGGGTGGCTATAATTGTAGAATACTGCCAAACGGGTGGACTACATCTTGTAGGCACGCAAGAAGATGTAGGAAAGCTCGCCTTCTCGGGTCGAGGAGAGGAAACCGGCCCCCTCCACTCTCCCATTCTCTACACTCTATCACCCTCCGGATTACTGTTCGCGCATTTTCCGATTAAGTGCGGCCTCCCCTGCTTTCCGAGATGGACTGCACCCGCCTGAGCCTCATGCTAATGAGTGTCGGCCAGCGCAACCATATCCACCAACTCGGAGCTCAAATATTTTTCTGCAATCCGAGCTTCATCATCCCAGTGCATATGTGCATTTTCCTTATTCCGTTTTGACATAGAATCAGCCATGTTGGATTGAGTGGGGGAGAAGGATGAGATAGCTAAAGACAGCTATCTTCTACTAATTTTTTTAAATAATGACAATTCATATCTGTTACATATGTTATAAGTGGTATTTAAAAAATTAATAACGAGATGGGAACTGCCCTACATTAGTGTCTTCCCCCAAGGAGATGAATATATACGAGAGCTGCTCAATCGAGAACGACCATAATTGTTTCAGCATCACACCTTTACTCATCCCCCGAAGTTTGATGGTCCTTCTCAAACTAGTCCCCATTGGATACAATGCTCTTGTCTACCAAATTTTCCAGTCTTCAAATGCATGCTGAAGCCATTTTTTCATTGGCCCTTCCAAATCTCCTCAAAGGCCATCACCACTGCTTCTGATGATGAAAACCGCTTTCCACGAAGGTGTTTCTTCACACTGGGGAACAGGAAAAAGTCGCAAAGGGGTCAGTCTGGACTCTGGACTGTAACGTCAACTCCAGCTGCGAGCAAACCTGCACGCGGAGGTCCTGTTGTTCGGGTATACGAGGAGTCTCGGCACCCACAGCGCACAAACACGTCTCTTGTGCAATTTCTCCGTTACCAACGCGTGGGTGGCACCCAATTAAATTCTCAATATTAACGATAGTGCTCTTTATGCTATTTGACGATCTCCTCTCACAATGTCAGCAGCGGTGTTCATGTTTACTTCCATAAGAGCAGTGACTGGAATCCAGGTATACCTTCCTTTGAAAGTGATTCTCTCCCCTTTTTAAACATTTTAAACCATCCTCTAGCTGCAACATTGGGAAGAAAGGAGAATCCACAAGCCTCCTGTGGCAATTAAATAGGCTGAAGATTGGTTCAGGTGAAAGGAAAATTTCAATTCAGCCTATTGCTCGTCGTGTTACCTCCACAGCCGCCGCAGTCGAGATATTTTTCTGCTTGCAGCGGCCGCCGCAGTACTTGAGTCAAATCAATGAATATACGACCAAACATTAAGCTAACAATATAACATATAATAAACTTTTTTCTCAATAATTCTTGGGAATAAAAACACACATGAGCAGCCTTCGTAAACTGCGTTCTCCCTGAAGTTGGGTTTGCCGTGTGAGGGAAACGCTCGTCACACACATTTTATGGCGAGTTCATTTAATGCGTTGCGGGGTGCGAGGAAATCCGGGGGTGTGTGCAACCTGCGGTGTCAGGGTAGTTTTTGCTTCCTAGAAAATCACTTCAGCAAACTTCTGCAAAAATTAGCTTGGTTGTAACTGGGGTTGTCGGGGGGATTTGAGGTCGGGACCAGGAAGTTTCCGAACTCTCTATCCAGAGCTGCAAGACCTCCTAATGGGACAGAAAGTCGTCATTAAATTACATATGTCCATTTTCGGATTTTTTTCTCTAGTAAGGATCCGTAAGAGGTGAATCCTCCCTCCCCCTTCTTACGTAATTATCGGCACTATCATAAATATCAAATAGGCACCTTGTGCTAAAAAGAAAATACATTCAGTAAGAGGATTGCATGCTCGTCAGTTATAGTAAACACTCTCAAGCACGACAGTAATAGATCTACCAACTGGTGGTCAGCACGCAAATTTAAATAGAGGTTGAAACAATGTAAAAATAAACCTTATGTGAGATATTTTGGGCATGCATAGCATCATTTGTCGTTCCACTGAGGATTCATCGTAGACTTTGGATTCTATATGTTATACAAATATTTGAAAATGCCATGGAATCAGAATGAAAATGTTAATATAATTCCGCAAAGCGACGTTGTAAAACCTGATTTGCGAAAATATACCTATCTGCCGGTAAGTGAATGCTCGTAATCTATTAGCTGAATTTGCCTACAACGAATTTGCACTCTGAATGCACGAAGTTTTCCTTGCACTATTAACGCTTTTAATGTAAACACTATTGAATATTTATAAATAAAAGTTTTGAATATTTCTTTTACTCTAACACTGACACTCGTAACAAATTCGGAACCTGACTAAATTTACAATCGTGAAGAACTTGTAATAGTAGTGAGCGAATGAAATGGCGATGGTGAATGATATGCAAACTCTCACTTTAACATGCATGTTAATCGATACGCTAAGTTTTTTTTCAAATTTTCATTCCTGTACAACTTCGTTGCACAGTCTTATCCCCCTACCTACTATGTATGCCGAGTTTAGAGATGTTTCGTATCCGGAGGTTTTACTCCTCTGAATTTGTACATTGTGTTACAAAATATTTGAGGTGCTTAAGCACTATTTTCTAGCCAAATAAAATGTGTTTCGTCAATCAAAAGCATTTTAGTCGTATGTCAGGGGGGTTCAGGGGAGTAAGTTCACAGAAAATTCGAACAAAATCGGAAAAGTGCAAAAAATAGCCAGCAGAGTAGTGAAGGCGAACTTATTAAGCTGCTTTTTTTCAAAGCGTTGTCGCCATGGCCTCTTTCTAGAATATTTTGCTCATGTATGGAATCCTCACGAAGTTGGTCTGATTGCCGAGATATTTGCGTGCAGCAAAGAGGTGAAAGATTTGCTAAACGATGCTATCATTAACATAGTGAAACAGCTACAACGGGGTTAATTCTATTTAATAAATTAGAAGCTGGCGTAGTTTCTGAGGATGGACAAAATGTATTACTTAACCCGTCGTACTACGCTAGGAGAGATTACGAAAATGAGAGTAGAAGGGATAGACTAGAGAACGGACTGGTTTAAAATACAATTTTTCCTGCGAACGACAAGTGATCAGAATGATTGCCAAAGTCAACGCTCAGGAAGCAATGTTTTGCGCAGACTATCATGGTTGGTATCCTCCATTTTATCTTCCTTGCTGTAAGTTGTAATCCCTACTACCGGTTGGTCGCGAATACTTCGCGTGTTATTTTGTATTTTGGCATTATGGTGCATGTGGGCCTCTGTTGGTAGAATTAGCTTCCATCGCTGAATTACATGACCTCTCCGCTTCTCCTTAACATTCAAGAAACATGTGGCATGGACTATGCACCCCTGGTCACCACTTGCCCCATGGCTTACACCCCAGCGGTGCCCTTAGGGGTGCCATGTCAATGAAGATGTAGATATTACGGGAACTATCGTCATGGGTTACCAATTCGAGGGTTGGATTCTCTCCAAGCATTCCCGTTCTCTGACAATCTCCACATTCCCTCAAAGCTCCTTACGCTGACATCTTCCATTACTAGCTGGTGACGTACCAACCCCTGCCACGCGCCCTTGCACAAGGATTGCACAGATGAAGACGAAGACGGAGAACATTATAACATTTGATTGAACGAGCGTGCGAGTCACCTCGTCATAATTAGCCCACCAAGCGATTGATTTTTCGGGATGAGATTTGAGCATACCTATTTCACTCAATCGACGAAGGCGACCGACACCCCTTTCCGCTGCTCTTCTAACGGCCTTCCCTACCAGCACACCGTGCCGTAAGATGCGCCACTCTGGAAGAAGTGGCACGTAGAAGCCGGGGTCGGAAACTCTTCCGCTCCTCGTAGGTGCGGCCGACTCATTTTTACGACCGCCTTCTATCCGCCCCGGTACCTCCGGGAAGAGAGGGAAGGTGTGTACCAGGGGCAGTGGCCATCGATTTGCCGTACCAATCACCTCCGTCCGACCATATCCACAGTCCCAGATGACAAACCGAGCAGTCCGCTGCACACCAGTGGCGCCGACCGGACACCGTGAGGTCCTAACGGATTCCAAATGACCCTGTTTACCTTTCCTCCATCCTTTTGTCGCTTGGAATGACGGTTGCAAAGGGGGGCGAAAGAGGGAGTTCTTCCTCACGCCGCTCGCTCAACGCCCTCCGCTTCGGTTTTTCACTTTCAATCACACCTGCCGGTGGCCGAAGGCCGAGGAAAAACTTCAGAAGCAGCAATAATACGTGAACTGGAATGAGGAAAGCCATTCAGGGGATTCCTTTTTCTCTCGCCACAGTGCATCGTATTCAGCGAGATCAACGATATTTTCCACAATTAGACATTTTGATTGCGTTTTTCTTTTATTCATCGTAGGCTAAAATCTTTTAGAGCGTAACTGTGAATGACACGGTGGATACGATCTTACTTTTGACTTCTTGCTACAATTCACTCATTTTCGTAATAACTTTCGTGAACTTACGACTCTTTTTTATCTTTTCTGCGCTGATATTCGTGCTACCTTCCTGTTTGTTTTCAATGAATAGCATTGAAATTGCATTCTTTGATTAATAGTTATATCTGCAGGTAGAATGGCAATAATTTATTAAAAGACACTTTCTAACGGTTAAAAAAACTATACCGTGAAATGAATCGACGGAAGAAATATACTCGATTGATTTTAATCGTTATAATGATTTAACTCGTGGGAACATGTTTGCGTGTCTATTCACAAATCATCAGCTGGCACAACGAATCCAGAGCTTGAACATTCGATTGCCGATTGCATCGTCCATAAGACTATACTTTTAATCAGTCTATGACACGAATCCCGAATATAATGACACCCAGCGAAATATAAGTGGAGATATAATATTGTATGAGACAACGGATTTTCTTACACAGTAGAGCATATAACACTCTACCACTAGTGCCAATGGCTCAACATTGGCTACGGTTGGAATTCGGATTACGAAGTGGAAGAAACCATCTGAATTGACCTAGATATACGATATCATTCTCTCTTTAGCATTTCTTGAAAATTAAATTCTCTACCGTTTCCTCGTTTTACTCTCGATGTCTCTCTTTGGAGAGGAGCTAACTTTGCAATACATTTTTGCCAATGGTGTTCCTATGGCAGCGGAAATTTTTAATTTGAACAGTATTTGGCTCAGTTTATCGTGCAGCTGTTGTAATTACCTAAAAATATTTTGTCACGCAGTTGTTATAGAGGTCTGACGAAACAATATAAATTGTAATGATCCTAATACGTAAAATGTAATCGCATATTTTATCTTAGGTTTTTCTCACAAAACCGTCGAAATCGAAAATTTTTACCTTTTTCAAAACCTCTGATCTTAAGACGCCAGCAGAATGGTCAAAGATTCGTTGTAAACACAGGTAGATTTTTTCCGGTGCTCCCCGAAAAACATCTCGCGAAAAACTAAATTCGTATATAAACTCTATACCTAATACAAAAAATTTGTCTTTCCTTATAAAGCATTGCCATCGGTGCCCTTGATAGCTTTATATCAATACATTTAATTCAATATATTCCTATTATTGTATCGAAGTGAAACCAATAAACAAATCCAGGGCATAATGATTGAAGGGCGTAAATGGTAAAAGTACATTATTTTATTTTAGGTGTGGTGCCGAGGAAGTGATGGATATCCATAATAAATTATAGTAACGTATCACATTGCCTATAATTTCCCTGATTGATTCCTGAGAGGCCAGTGGTTTTATCTGTTGGAGCTGAAGTTTTAACAGTACTATAAATATCTAAATTTCGTTATCCAGTAGCTGATTTTTCTTAAAAGCGAAAGGAAATAGAAGACACTATTCAACTGCATGCTAATTATATGTAGAAACTGAGTAAAATATTCAACAATAATGGGGGCAATAATGCTCTGGTAAACGATAGTAATATAATTCATTTACGTTCCATCGAAAATTGCGATTGCAATACTGATGTATTCAGACATCTTTTTCAACGTTCAAACTGGAAAGTTCGTTCAATCGTATTGGGTCTTTAAGGAAGTTATGTATAAATGAAATTCATAGTTCAGAATCAAATTAGAAAAAAAGTTCACTTGGCACATTCACTTTGTAAAAATCATTGAAAAATTAAAACAGCGCCTAAACTCCCAAAAAATAAGAAAAGACTCTCGTCTGCTTTCCTCATGCCCATCATCCAGGTGAGCATTTACAAGAGACATGGAGAATATTCTATGAGTTCCCAGCTAAAAGTAAATGCAGCGTCTTAATTCCTCATAACTTCTTGCTTTTACATCTCCCATAATCTATACGGCTTATTCCGTTCCGGCGTTTTCCATAGTGGGCAGTAATGGACAGAAGTGTAGGACAGGGTTGTCCGATATCACCCGTGCTTTTCAACGCATGCGTGGAGGAAATAGTAAGGGAGGCATGTGAGGGGCTAGAGATAGGAGTGAAAGAAGATGAGGGACATCTAGTCAATAAGATTTGCGGACGATCGAGCTTGAGTAAGCCGATCAGTCAGGGGATTACATTCATTAACGAGCAATAAAAAGCCACTGTGATAGGTATGGAATGAAAATGAATAAGAAGAAAACGAAGCTAATTGGGTTATCTTAATCTACATAATGTTTACCCTGCAAGCCACTGTAGGTTGTGGCAGGGAGTGCGTTCACCCTCGGCATCCACTTCTGTTCACCCTAGGCATCAAGTTCTGGGTATGGTAGGAGTGGAGAGAAGACTCGTAGGAGAAATTCAAAGTCAAACAGGAAAATTGGATGCCGGGCGTTTGGAGTAGCAATGGATTGTAGAAGACTTTGATAGAGGATAGAATGCTAGGTAGGCGAGTAAGAGGGAGGCAGAGATTAGGCATATTGGACGGAGTGAAAGGAGACTGAATGTGTGTGAAATTGGAGAATTGTTTTTTTATAGTTTAGGTTGCTGCGGAGTTAGTAAAGTGCTAGTCGCTCAGCAACGGTGCCCATCAATAACCTACCCTAATCGGTAGACTACCATCGATAATAATAATAATGTAGTGTATTACTTTATCAGTTATTATTAATGGTAATATCTCGCATAATAAATATTTTTGAAGGATGCAGATACTAACATCTGCTACACTTCTAAGCCTCACTGAAGACGACACCAAACACCGTAATACCCTACTCTACCAAAACCATCATTCGTCCAACATGCCGGAACCTTTCCTTCCCCCTTCCTCGCCTACCCAACATTCCCTTCTCTACCACGACCTTCAACCATCCATCGCCACTCTATACGCCCTTCATCCACTTTTCCTGCCCTCTTTAAATGTCTGCCAGCAACCTTCGTTTGTCCTCCTTTCCGTCCATTTCACTTCTCCTCCTCGCCCACGTCTCATAAGGCGCTCTGGTCTACGCTCATCACCTTCCCTCCGCGACCAGGTTTCCGCCCATCAAATACTACGATTCAATTCTAGGTTTTCACCAATATTCTCTTCAAATGTTTATTCGTCGCCCTCTTATAAGGAATCATTTTGAGGCTCTATTTTGTGGAAGTTATTCAACACGGAGGGAATGGAAAAATGTTGCCATATCCACTAACTGATTTTTATAGGGACGACCTAGGTTTCGACACTTCGCTTCATCTTCAGGTAAGGAATGGAATATGGAGTCATTGATATACATATTCATGGGAGGGGGGAACGGTTGGGGGAGTCGTGGGGGGAAGGGGTTGGAGGCCAATAGGACCTAACTCTCACTCGAAGCCTACCTCCCGCGTTCTCTCGGTCACGAGTGGGCCTCCAAACACGGTTAATGACTACCCCTCCCCCTCCCGCCTCCCTCCGGCACCCTTCCCACTCTCTTCCCGACGTCAACCCTCCCGCACATCGAGTTGAGTATTGGCTTCCTACTCCTTCTCCCCACTCCCCCAACCCTTACCCCTCCCTCCTCATCATATATATATAGTTTTCTCACGAAGGCGGAGGGTTTCCGCCAAAACTGTTCAAAAAACGTGTGAGTGTTCT